>VXAX01005176.1:2047210-2259295 GCA_013399835.1 Leptocoma aspasia | reverse complement strand
AAAAAAAGAAAAAAAAAAAGAAAGAAAAAAGGCACAAAGGCTTCCAAAGCCTGAATGGATTATCTTCAACCATAACCCCGAATTTCAGCCCTGAAGCACAAGCCTGCACAGCATGATTATATGGTGTTTTAAGCATCAGCTGACTGACCTGTGCTAGAGAGGATGATGAAATTTTCGAGATTAATGGCTCAAGATAGCAAGGCCACAGAGCTGCTGCAATGGATCATGACAACAGGCTGCTAATCCAGCATCTCCCTTATATAGTTAACTTTTTTCCCCCCCCAGTGTGTTGCTTCTGGCAGAAAAAACCAGCAGCCCTCACTTGAGCCACAGTGTGGTCAAGCTTATAGAAATTGCTTGCTGCTCCAAAAGTGTGAAAGAACATTATGTGATTTTGAGAAAAATGTCCTCAGTGTGTTAAGACTTTAAAGCAATTTTGGTAAGTGAACAAGCTGTAATAAGACTCATTGGCCTGTTTAAGAAGGTTTGAATGGAAATACATTATTTTTATGTTTCGCTTTCTGCAATCATTTTATAAGGTATTTCTTCAGTTTAGAAGTAGAAAGATGATTTTGGTAATCTCTGGTCCCAGGATTCAGCTGTGTTTGAGATAGAAGCCGTGTTTTTCCAGCTCGTCTATCACTAGTTATAAGATTTCTGCAAGCTGAAAATACCTGTGGAGCCCTATTGACCTCACTGGGGCTTGGCATAGTTTACTCAGTGTTTCTGCTTGAGATTGTAACACTGACACTGTCTGCTTATAAATGAGCTGTCTTTCCAGACTCAGTAGTGGTTAAAATCCACTTGGAAGGTACTTGGCTCGTTAAGATTGGTAGTTACTAAAAGAAAAGAGTTTCTTTGGGATTAAGCAGCAAAGCGGATTACATAGGTGAAGAAATTGAAGTTGCAAAAAAAAATTTAAAAAGCATATGTGTCTACATTATGATATATTCCAGTGATTGCCATATAAGAACATCTTCACTCATGCTATTCCAGATGGTATTTGTGTCTAGACAAACTTTCTTTTTTAACCTGGAAGAGGATTGAGTCGGCCGCGCTGGAACCACCAAGCACGCACGAAAGCAGCGGTACCGGTGCGTTGCCACACTCTGCCCTCTCGAGCGAGCCAGAGCTTCCCACGGACGGGCCGAGAGCGCTGGCAGGCTGTCCCCAAAAAAAACAAGGAGCTGGGAAGGAGCTGGGAAGCAGCGGTGACCCGTGGCTGCCGGCGGGGATGCTGCGGGATGCGCTGGAGCGCTCCCGCGGGCACCCAGCGCCACCCAGCGGCCCCGGCGGCCACTGCAGCCGCGCGGCGGGTGGCACTTTGTCCTGGAAAACGCCCCGGTGTGCTGGGCAGCGGGGAAACGCAGGCTACGGCATCTCTGAGTTCGTTGCTGTGAAATGATGGAATCCTAGGATAAGGGTGGGTTTGAAGGTCAGCTAATCCAACCCCCCTGCAAGGAGCAGGGACATCTTTAACTAGATCAAGTAGCTCAGAGCCCTGTTTAACCTGATCTTAAATATTCCCAGGGATGGCACATCTACCACCTCTCTGGGCAACCTGGTCCAGTATTTTACTGCCCTCATTGTCAAAATCTGCTTCCTTATATCTAAACCAAATCAAGCCTTTTTTAGTTTAAAGCCCTTACTCTTTGTCCTATTGCAACAGGCCCTACTACAAAGGTTGTCCCCATTTTACTTACAAGCCCCCTTTAACTAACAAAAGGCTACAATAATTTCCCCTTTTCTTCTCCAGTTGGAACAACCCCCATTCTCTCAGACAGTCTTCACAGGAGACATGAAACATCCCTCTACTCACCCTCCTCTAGACCCATTCCACAGGTCCATGTCTTTCTTGTGCCGAGGACCCCAGAGCTGGATGCAGCACTTCAGGTGGGGTCTCATGACAGTGGAGCAGAGGGACAGAATCACCTCTCTTGACCTGCTGGCCACATTGACCTGCTGGGATGTAGCCCAGGATACTGTTGTGATGAGTGCACATGCCGACTCATGGGCAGTTTTTCATCCACCAGTGCCCCCAAGTCCTTCTCAGTGGGGCTGATCTCAATTCCTTCACCCCCCAGACTGTATTGGTACTGGGAATTGCTGATCCAAGTTGCACTTGGCCTTATTTAACCTCATGAGATTCCCACGTCCTTCCTGGGGTTGGAAACAAAAAAGCACTAGAGGGTCATGAAGGTATGTGGCATTATGTCCTTCAGATGCAAATAAATTGCTTGTGCTTGAGGTGTTTCAAGCTATCCTACTCTGGTTTTATCAAATTCTTCTGCAAAACTTCAGGTCTTTGATTACCTACAAGTTCCATGTACCTTCAAAAAAATTTGTAATATTGTCAGCGATCACAGCTTCTTTGTAAATGGGAAATGAAAATATCTTTTAATGTGGAAGGCTTTAACAAGGTAACACTGTTCAAGTGCTGTAAACTCCTCTTAATATTTTTTCCATGGATTTACAAAGAATGGAGAAAATTATTATTAAATAGTGCGAGAATGAAAATGGATATAACTGATTGTACGTTGTAGTTGCCATATTATCATTAACTGCATTATTCTGTTTATTTTACATTTGCAAAGCTCAATTCTATATTATGTTTACAGAAAGCCTTCAAGTCTGAACCTGCTTTATCTCTGCAAGAGCAAAAATGTTTTAAATTATCATTATTTGATTTCTATATAGATGTGAAAATAAGATCTTGAATGCAGGAGGTGGTTTTCATGAAACTAAAAACCTAGCAGCAAAAGCATAAAAAACCCCACCTTCAACCTAGTATGTTCATTGTGTGATTAGTTGGTCTGTGTGAACTGTGAAAATTAAATCAGAAACAAAGCTAAAGTAAAAAGTAAATGTACCACTGACAGTGAAAAACACTTGACAGAGTGATTTTTTTCCCTCTTTATGTCTTCATTGAGAAGAGTCTAAAGTCTTCCTAGTCACATACAAAAGCAGTTAAAACTAACCAATTAAAATTATTTTATTTCAGCAAGGCCTTCATTGCAATCTAAACCATTTCAGACTTGGACTAAAGTTGTAGAGCCTGGAGAGTGCCAGAGAATGTAGGGTGGGTGATTATTTAAATTATATAATAAGGCTTTTCAATCTATAACTTTCAATAACTTTATAATTCTTTTTTCTTTTCTTTTAATGTAAGAATTTACTCATGCCCCCAACCTGTCAGTAGAGATGTGTGCAGATATATAGGGTTCTGAAGAACCTGGGTTTTCATTAGACTTTTGTCCAAATTTCAACAGCAGGTCTGGTCCTACAATATTTTAACATGATTTCTGGTGCTACACTTCAACTTTCTAGTTTGGCAACTTAAAAACAAACAAATGAAAACAATAACAAAAAATAAACTAAGAAGGAGAGATTCATCTACTATACCATAACAGAAGATATTCGTATTAAAAAAAACCAACTTTTTTTTTAATATAGGACATAATAAATGACGTTATATGTGGGAGATAATATTATAGGTTTATTTTAAGTATGCAAATAACTTTGACTTGTTCTTTCAATGTACTGAAATCTATCGAGTCCACTAAGACTGGCAATAATCTCCTTTAGTTTTGCTGATGTATTTCTGCTTTTGTGCTGTGGTTAAGAGATGCTCATGTTAGAACTTACACTGATATTTCAGCAGCTGACCACAGGGGAGCTTGAAGCTTTACAGAGGACTCTCACCAGTCCTGAACAAAGTGTTCACAAAGGTTTCATGCAGCGTATTCCCACCAGAACTAGGTTAAACAGACACAGTAAGACACTTGCTTAAAACCTACTTTCTTGTTACTCTTATAGGGTTTTTGGTTCTACTACTGTAGTATAAATCCATGTGGAGTTATCCTGTTCAGCCTCTAAAAAAAGTGGGAGCTAGGAATGTGGGAACATGGAAGTCTCTGCATATTTTGTATGCTGCAATATATACCTTTGCAAACTCTGTTGTAAATTGCTATCGAGGCCAGCAAGTTAGTGAGGTTGTGAAGTTTCATCATTTTACTCTTGATTTGTCGCATTTTTTTGAGTGGGAAAGGATCTTTCTTAAAATTCTTAGTAAATCAGTTCACCTGGTACAGTAGATCAGTCTTCCCCCTTTCTCTCCCTTCCTTGTTTGTGTTTTAGCTCCTTTCTTGCCTGCACCACCTTGTGCCACCACTGTCTGTGGAGGAAGACGGGTCTGAAAACTGAGCTGGCTGATGAGTAAGCCAGAAAAGATGTGGGCTTTCAGCTGGATCAATTCCACTGAGCCACCTTGGCATGAGAGAGGTGGTGAGGACCAGCAGCATGAAGAGGGGTGAGGGAGAGAAACATCTCTGACTGCAGCAGGATGGGGTTAAGGCAAATACTGAATCACAAACACTGAATCACAATCACTTCCTTAAACATACACAGGACAGGTTTTCGTCCAAGAAAAGGAAACTTTTGGGTCTTCCTTTCATGTTAATTCCCATGCCAAATAACTTCTTAAAACTCTATCCTTACAAATCTTTAACTCTTTCATATCTCCTCCCACTCCTTTGTCCATCCTCTTTAGCTGTGTACTGGGGTCATAAAGTCCAGCACCCTCTCAAGTCCTCTTTGTGTTGCTTTTAAATAAGTCCTTTGTATATTCATTTATAAATGCTTATTTTGATAACTATGTGCACAGAAGGTTACCCAGTTCCTCACTTCAGTGATAGAAATAAGATTAATTGCACAAAATGTCAATGACAGCCAGGCTGGGGAGCCTGCCCTGGGAGGACCCTGTGAAATTTCTTTTAACTTTGACAAGAACAGAGCTTGAGACTAAAATGGCTGATGCAAGTGGCAAAGACCATTATTGCTGGAAAGGGTATAACCCCTTGGGGGTAAACGAGGGCAGCTTTGTGCAATAGTTGTCATAAAATGAATAAAATACGCATTTTCCCTTCTCACAATAAATGCCTTGGAGTTTGATCCATGTTATTAGGAGCTTTTTTTTTTTTTCCCCTGCTCATCCATATATTATTGTTCCCATTGGCTTTATCTGAACCATTTGGGCAAGCCAGAGTTGTAGGATTTACTTTTGGCATGTACAATGCACATTTAATAACTTTACATAATTTTGAAGTACTTCAAATGGACAGATGTTAGTGAAGTCTCCTGCCACCTTTATGAAGTTAACAAGTGTGATAACTTGGGAAAGAGTGAGGAACAAGGACCAGAACTGAAGTTTAGTACTCCTTAAGTATCTTTTCATAGTCCTTCCTAGGAAATCTACACCTTCCTGCTTTTGCCGTGTCCTGCCTGGGTTATCCATGTCCTCCTTTCTTCACCCATATCTGTTTATTCATGCTCCCAGCCCGAACCTTGGCTGGGTGGAGTTGGTGGGGGTGATGCAGGTGTCTCCTGCTATGGAGTCAAAGTGTCTCCAATTTGAGGATAATGAAATATGATAGCTTTGGGTCAATAGGTCATGCCATTGACTAAATTAGTAGCTTTAAGTGTTTCACATGTGTGGAAAAAAAAAGGTGTGAATTATGTCTGTTCTCACCAGAAACTCTGGTTGTTGAAACACTTTAAAATATGAAAACATTTTTTTATTACTTAGGTTTACTGTATTCAGTTTTTCCATTGTTTATACATGCAAATATATTAATAGGATCTATTTTGCCTCCTTTTTCAGTTCATGTCACAGAATGATACAGTGTTGGTAAGACAGAAAAGTCTTTTCATGCACTGCTTTCTGGAGAGATCAATTTTGTTTTAATTTCTAACTTGAAAACATTTCTGGATTTAGACTGACTTCAACTTTATGAAAACAAATGGTTTGTGGTTAAATGAACCAGTTAGCTGTGCTTGAAAACAATTTGCATCCTTCCCAGCCTGATGAAACTTTGCTGGGGGGTTTATTGACTGCCCAGGAACCATAATCCAGGCTAGTGCTTATATGTGACAAGGTCAATAGGCTATTTAGTCTTTTCTAGGTATTATTTGAAGTGTGATCTTTGTTAATTGGATGGATTCATTTGGTGCTGTTTTCTGTTATCATTAAAGTTCCTTCTATGAGTACCATAACTGTACTTGCTCTGTAGGCACTGGGTAATAGTTCCATGATTTACCACTTTGTGCTTTTTTTCGGTGATTTCCTTTTTGATATGGCTGAACATTTCCATCCCTTTCTCACAGGTTGGTTTTATGATTATTATCAAGAATGTGGTGACATAACCAGCAAATCAAATTCCTGGCCCAGGGAAATGGTCACAGACAATACATTTGGAGCCTCCACACTTCTTCCACTCTTAGATTCCCCAAAGAACAGAAAAGACATAAAGACATCATAAATATTTTTACTAATTCTTATAAAAAACAGGAAGAAGTACATAATAAATCAGTTTGGAAAATACAACTGGTGCAAAATCTTTTTTTAAAAAGCTACAGAATTGTTCCCATTGTAGAACTTGTGATTTGGTCCAAGGAACTACGGGTATTTGTGTCCTGCCTGATGAAAAGGGAAGGTGTGAGTATCCTGCAGCAGCAGGCTTTGGATGACTTGCCTCCCTCATTAGAGTTAGCTTCTAATGATAGGCTTAACCTCAGAAGTGTGAATTTCCATGTCCCATCCAAAGTTATCACCATTAACAGTGATTTATCCACATAAAATATTTGGTTCATTTTTGACTCTTGCTAAGTTCATGGCCTTGACAGCTGAATGCTGAAGCCTGTTTGCACATCATGCAGAAAGGTGTTTTACTCAGCCAGCTTGGAGTTTTGTCAACACTTAATTTTGATTGAATGCCTCCTCAAGCTCATGTTACAAAAGAGATTAGGAACTTCTCCTTGGCCTCTGTTCCATGACTAATGCATTATTTTATTTACTGTTCAAATGTCTGCTTTTTTCACTTGTGTTCCAAAATGCTGGCTCATAGCATTAAGTCCCAGCTCTCCTGTAGCTCTAATTCATGAGGCGCTTTTTTTGTTTTAATTCACATATAGAAGCCAAATCTATTAGTGTCTGACACTGGTCAACAATAAATGCCCGAGGGAGAGTTTTAGGAGAGGAAAACATGTAGTGATGCTTCCCTGACAGGCTCTTCCAGCTGCAGCTGCTCATGCTCAGGGATTGCCTGGACCCCAGGTGGTGCTGTAGACTTATCTCCATAACTTTGAGCTCCAAAATGACATAGGTATTTTTGGGCATAACACAGTCCTATGGCTTAGAATATGATAAATGGAAAAGCATTTCCCTTCGATTATCTGAACCTGCTGCTTGCTTTTATCTTCTGATGGCTTTTTAGTTCTTGGATTAGAAGGCAATAAACAATCTTTCTTTCCTATTTACCTTACTCTTGTCACTAATGATTTCACTAGCCTGTAGCATACCACCCTGCAATCAGATCTGGAGAATCTGCCTCCCTAATCATCACTGAGGTGACAGCTGTACCTTAGCACAGATCACCTTTGTTGCCTTTTCCACACCTTTTCTGGGTCCTCTGTAATGTCTCAAGTGGAGCAGAATTAGAACTGCACAGTGATATCCATTTCATATCTGCAGCAGTGGAGCATTCTCCTTTTTGTTCTTTCCCTTTTTCTTCCTATTTTATGTAATATGATCAGCCTTTCTTAACTGATACATATTCATACACATTTTTACCTTCAAAATCTCTTTCCTGAGTAGCTGTGAATTGTTAGAAGTCTCCATCATGTACATAATATACAACTGATGGCAGTTTTCCTGTCTCTAATCCTTGTAGATTTCATCTTGCCATTTCTTTACCCAGTTATTATCTTCTGATGTTTGTTCGGTTCTTCCCAGCTGTCCTTTATACTTACAATCCTCAACAATTTTGTTGCTTCATTACCCACCTCTCTTTCTACAGTTTCAGAAATTTGTTGAATAGTGTGGCTCCCAGAACCAGACTCTACCAGAGCATTTGATGTTCTCCAACAGAGAAACCTCAGTATTTCTTCCAACTCTCTGGAAAGACCTTTCCTCTTGCTCTGTGGCAGTTTAGCTTCCTAATGGGCTTCCCATGGGCTAACTGGTTTATTTAAGGAACTCAAATATGTTCATGAGGTATCAGAGTATTTTCTTCTCTATTTTCCATGAAATTATTCAGATGATCATAATATTCCTTAAACATAACTTAATTGCATCTACCACTAAAGCCTTTTGCATACTTCTTCAAAACACAAAATTGGTATTTTATGGAAGATAACTTGAATGCACTCTGTATGGCTTCTTTTGGAGAAGCAATGATTTCCCTTTGCCGCTTGGCTAGGGTGTTATTCTGTACTTCAGGGTCTTTCTTAGGTCTTTTTTTGGAGTGTCTCCAGGAAAACTGCTTTTGGATTTAACTCCTAAGAGTACTGCTACTAGAAATCCTTATGACTGTGGCATTTTGGGATGTTGCTGTATGAAACAGATATATATGCCAAAAGAGGTGTATTATTTTGAAGAAGATACTTATATACTTACCTAGCAGATTTAAGTCTAATTAAATTTAAACCAAAGAAAGTTTCTTCTCCTAATTAGATTTTTCAAATGAGAAGTGAAAGGTCCATTGATGAAATAATCGATGGCCATCCTAGAATGATGAGGCAAAATGAACTAGGAATGAAATTGAGCCATGGTGAACGAGGTCAGAAGAGCAGCTGTCTTCTTTCTGCATTAAGCTTTTACGGGAAAGAGACAGTGACAATCTGTAGGCTATTTGTATTGGAAAAATTGTCTTGGTTTGTTTTCATAACATACCTGCTCCTTTTCCCTTTGAAATTCTGTTTTACTTTCTGTGCAGTCCCAGCACTGGAGTCCAATAAAACAGCCAGGTTTCATATGCCTGGGGGAGTGGTATGAGAGCTAAGGGACACCAAAAGAATTACAGCAGGTTAGTATAAAACTGAGGAATTCCTCAGACAATGTTTTGGCACTGGGGAGGATTATGTCATTTACCCAAGGGTCAATTTAGCTTTAGCGCTTCTCATTGTTTCCATTTGCTGCAATCTTCAGAGAGAGGACTAATTTTCAAAGTTTTCTGAGAAAATGGATCTAAACATGTAGAACAAACCTACACTGAAGATCTTTGCCTCCTCAAGTCTGCAGCTAACCCTTGTGAGCTCATGCTTGTGCATATCATGTTCAACAAAAATATGTGAGCTTTCTCCAGGCTTTCTGGGCCATTTAGGATGAATAACCGTAGCTATTCTTGGAAAAAAACCTCATGGCCAGTGTAGACCTTTAAACACCCATCAGTGGGCGAGATTGTTTGAATGCTGTCAATGGGATTCTGTGTAGGCAGGGGGGGCTGCCACACTGAGCCCATTGTGGGACCCAGGCCTTCCCCCTCTTGCAGGATCAGATCTATTTGAGGACCAGGCACTTAACGCAGTCCAGTTCACAGGAGGTAATGAATAACCTCTCATCCTGCTCTTTAAGGCCCCTTTAGAATGGGCTTTTTTGAAGTTTCAATGTAATGTCTGGGGGCGGGGGGGTGGATTATCCATAATCAGTTGCCTGAGTTTTATTTTTATCAAGTGTTAAGAGGAGTAGGGCAAGGAATGCTATGAACCTAAATCTGGATCTTTCATCAGGCTGATCCACACAAGTGTGAGGGGGAAGGTACAAACATGGGCTGTCTCCATGATGCTCAGTGAGCACCATGCTCTAATATGCCTTGGAGGCAGAAGAAAGGGCTTCCTATTTTAACTCCATCCCTTTGCACTCACTAGTTGCTGTATTTCAAACTCTCATGCAAGAATAGCTAATGTTGTCTGCAGATATGAAGATAAACTGCAGTCACAAATAACAACAATATTTTAAAAATCAAATCTTGCTCTTTGTGAGTGATGGAGAGACACTGAATCTTTAATTTCCTCCCTGAAAGGCTGTAAATCCCTCAAATGAGGGTTTCTTTACACAAAGAAACACAGCACAAAGAAATTACAAGGAAAAAAAGGGGAGTAAAATGCAGGCCAATTATGCTCTAGCTCTGGAGTGTTGCTGCCAAGGCTATTTATTTTCACAGACAGTGTTAATTTTGTATGCACACACACAGCTTTGCTTGCAGATACCACAGTGAATTTCAATTTTGGAAGAGGTTCTGGTTCTTGTCACCCTTAAATTCACCTCCTAATCTACTGGATATGAGAATGTTTTTGACCAGAGATCTCCAGGTTATTTTCTTACATCTGATTCTTGGGTTTATATATGACCATCTAAAAAGCTTTGCAGATGATCCTAACAAAATTCTTTGTGAACAGCCAAATAGGCCAAATGGAGTTGGAGCCATTCTTCTGGGTAAGACATAGGCAAAACAACGTCTCTGATTTAAGGTGTCAGGTGAAGATGAAGACTCAAAGGCAGGCCACTGAGGTGATGTGAGTCTGTGAGCATGAGAGTGTGGAGTCTTCTCACCAGCTGACTCCATATCCCTACTTTTCAGATAGCTACAAAAAAAAAACCCCCAAGCTAAATAATGCCATGCATGACTTCTAAGTGAATCATTCTTTAGAGCATGTTCTGAAACTTTCTCCCTCTCAGTGGAAAATCATTTTCTGCACTTGTGGTGCCACAATTGAAACGGACCTTAGCAGTTTGCATCTGGCATTGGGTTCTTTGGCTACAGCAGATGTTAATTATGAATTGGCAAGGCATAATGCTGACAGTCCATGAGTGGAGGTACAATACATGAAACTTTACTGTGAGGACTTCAAGGGTTCGTTCAGTATTCAGTCTTCCTTGAAAGGCATTCTTACACATGCAGGATTGTTCATAATTCTTTTCCCCTTGTTTGTAAGGCATTCTTTCTTGTTATGATGATGTCCAATCTTCTGTGATTTAATGATCTTTGTGATGTGAGAATGGAAAAAGCAGATCCATGTATTTATTCAAATGAGTTTCTGTTTGAGTTTGATTGCCTAAGTGAAAAATTAAAACACTGTTAAATTTGGAGGGAGGACAGCAAAACACCTGTTAGAGCTCAACTTTGTAAAAAAGGTTAATCTGCATAAATCACTGCATTGGATCTTATGTTAATTAAACCGTTTGTGCTTTCAGTACACTAATTGAAGTGTTGAATGTCTCATTCTCCAACCTCCTTTGCAGGGGGAACTGCAGGTGCTGAGCATTTTTGAAAAGTAGGCCAGCATGGTGCACTCAGAATCAGAAGCCTCTTTGAAATGCTTGCTTCTATTTAGTAAACAAAGCTTTTATTTTAATAATGGTCTCTCAATAAATTTATCCTTTGGCTTTCCCTAAAAACTCAGCAAGGCAAATAAAAGATTCTTAGGAATTGAACCCCTACTGAGGGACAGTGAGGTAAGGAATAGTATAGGTATCTCCTAAAGCACCATAAAAATGTAATTATGCCCTTTGTGATAAATGAATTTACATTCTTCAGCAGTCTCCAAAATGTCAGTTGCACATGACATGTGTGTGCTTGGGAAGGTGTGGATTCTTTTCACAGGAACCACACGAATGCTTGGGACACCAAATAAAACTTTTGGTTTTCATTTTCTACAAGTGTGACACTGTTTCAATTTTGGAAATCTGATTTCACAACATGTGACTTTCATGCATGGAGTTCACCACGATTAAGGTAATTCTAAAAAGGAGGCATTTGGAAGTTTGGAAGTGCTGTTTGAAATGTAGAAAATTTCATTAATCCTATGACAGCAGTCATAGGCAAGAACTATGACAGGGTTTGGATGGACCTTGGGGGGATATGTTACCATTTGAAGCTATTTTTAGTTGAATCCCATAGTTACTCTTCAGATAATAGTAAGTAATTGATACAATTAGAATTTTGCTGAACGTTAGAGTTGATGTGGTCTATATCCTTTCAGAAAGCTCAGTGAAACACTTCATATCCACACATCCTGTATACATTTGATATATTCAAAAGCTTCTCTTCAGATACACAACACTCTTACAGTACTAAATTTTTACAATGTTTCTATATTGTTTTCTAGCCGTTCCATTGGGATAATAAATGTCTTGTCTTGAGATTCCTTGCACATTTCTTACAGTGAAATTGCGGCCAATCTCTTAATCCTGAAATGCAGGTGAGATCTGGTCAGCAACTGGTCAAGCTTTATCTGAATTATCTCAATTATTAGAGCCTAGTCAGTAGTTTCTTTAAATGTGAAAGATGTTTCTGAATTTCTGTTCCCTGTCTTTCCTTTGAAGTTTCATGATCAAATACTTCTTCAGGCATCAAGTCTCTGTGCCGAAGAACATTTTTTTATAAGAGTGCATTTCTGTGAAAGCAGTGTAAATAAAAGCTCAGAAGGTCATGTTGTGTTTCAGCAATATTTTTCCAACCTTTTCTTGATTAAAAGCAAATAAATAATTTGTATTTGTTATTTATATAAATGAGGTTAAATAAAGTGTGGTTCAGTGAAAACTGAGGACATCTCTAGTACAATCTCTGTGATGCCATATGGAGCATTATCTATCTAGACACCTTATCTAACTTCTCTAAACATTAAGTTAACTGCAAATAAAATTGTGGAAAACCATTAGATCTTACTTTTCATACTGTCCTAATAGAAGTCCGTTGTAGTTTTTTTCCTTTTTTTTTTTTTTACTTTTATTTTTTAAGTGTGATGGAGAATTTATTTTGAAAATCCCATCTCCTTTGCTTGCCAAATTAAAGGAAATCAAGTCCTTTTTCAACAGCTTGAAAGATACATAACAAATTGACCATAAGGAACAGAGGTATCACGAAATGTACTTAGCTCACGTAAAAGGTATGAGGTGACTTCACAGCCAGCCTGAAGTCAGTGACAGTGCTGCAGTAGGCACCATGACAGCCAAGCTGTCTCTCTTTTGTGATTTTATCTACTGATTTCCATGGGAGTAGATGAACTATAACCCATCTGGCAGGAGCAGCGGATTGCTGCCTCCTTAATTGTAAAAAGAACAGAAAATTATAACCTTTTGAATCAACCTTGTGCATCTTCAAGTGTTGGCTGCTGTAAGCCATTGGTATCAAGATATTAACCCCAGAAAGTCTGGGCGCCCAGCTGAGCTGCATCCACACGCAGTTCTGGGTAGTAAAGTGGGGATGAAGTGCTGGGAAGAGAGGAAGCTATGGTGGCATGTGTATAAAAGGAAGCAAGGCACCAGTTACATCATGGTAAATATACACCAAAATAAACAAGCAGTGTTTTTTTGGTAAATAAATTATGGCTCTCCACACAAGTGAGAAATTAGGTCTTCATCACATATGGTGGTGAGAACCCTATACTTACCAAGTGGTGACTGTGTGGATGGGGCAGAGTGTTTGAGGTTGCTAAACCATGGATTCCCAACACTGTATGCATTTAGTTTTCTTGGCTTTTGGGCCAGCCAAAGATGACAGGAACAGCGAAAAGCTCCTCATCAATGCTATACCTGCCAGCCTAGAAATCAAGAAGATATGAGTCAGTCACAGAATGGCTGAGACATATATGTGCTTTTATCACAAATAGTATTCAACACTAAATCTCAGTTAAACACTTATTGAGAACTGCACTGGCATTCAGAAGTGTTTGAGTCTTTTGAGGGAAAATGTGGGGTTTGAAAAAACCAGTTCCCATGTTTCCACTCATTGGGGTGTGGGTAGTGTATATTTCTGCTGTAGCAGAAGTTTTCATCAAGTGCATCTATGATTTTAGATTCATTTTGCATGTCTATTTTGCTACATTTTAATGGATCCTATAGTACCTTTTGACCTTTAAAGAAAGTAATACTTGATATATACTGGATAGAATCCATCTTTTAAAGAATTGTAAAATAACTGAGCAAAAATTCCAGTCATTATTGCAAAAAGAAAACAAATATCTCTGGCATTTCTGACAGTTATGGAAAGTGGGTTGGGATCCCTCTTTACCTGGATAAAAGGTGAAAGCTTTTTTCTATTTCTTAGGGTTTTTTCAAATTTATTCTCAGTCTTCATCTGTATCAGATATTTTTCCAGGGGGGAGAGAGAGGCTGGCCATTCAAGAAAAAAAAAAAAAAATCGCAGAATCTCAACATGAGGTAGGGCAAATTAATTTTTTGAGCGCTTCTCGGCATCCAAATTCCAGTATTGCCCTGAAAGGCTTTTGAAGTATTCATTGTTCTTAAGATTACAATAGTTTCTAGCATGTGGGTGGGGGAGTACTGGAGTCCAAAAGCCAAAGTGGATACAGTTTGGATCCTCAGCTTTCTTAAGATGCTCCTCTTTCCTCCCAGCCCTAAAGTCTGTGGTTGTTAGGGTACTGTCTGTGGATCCTTCTTCCCTTGGTATTCATGGCCACACTCCCAAGCTCAAACAGCTCTTGTCCCTCTTTGGCTTTTGTGTAGCTGGCACAACAGATGGCTCAGGAATATATGTGCTTTGAGGCCTCTCACATTCCAGTTCCCCCTTTCGAAATACAAATCCTCATCTAATATCCATAATCGTTCAGTCAACTGTTTCACATTAAAAAGAGATATAATTTTGGTTTGCTAAACAAAACTTCCTAAGGGCAGACCTGCTAATGATTAGCTGACGTAATAATGCCCAATAAAAGCAACTTGCAGTGGTGAAGTAGATATTACCACACCCAATAACCAATTTCATTGTTTGCTGATTTGTAGAATTCAATTGTGAAAAGTTTTAAGAAGACTAATGATATAAGTATTGCATTCATCTTATGAATACTTCAATAAGTTGCTCAGATTTTACTAGCAATGACCCAACACCCACTGTATTTCATTTGAGAATTTGAAAGTGCTTTATAAACAAGTCTCAGAACACCATGATTTTCCTACACTGTCTCCTTAGTATAATGTTTATTTCTTCTCAGATCATTCAGATGAACAGACAAGGTTAATGGTGTAAGATATAACAGAAGCTGAGCAGAGCCATTGCTTACTTCCTTCCTTGCACCAGCCCTAACATTTCTAGGAGTGTACATGAACTACTGTGCAGCAGGGTGCTGGAACGGCCATACATCTCAGGAAGTAGGACAGAAACCAGATGGGGAAACTCACTGGGACATGAGTGACAATGAGGTGTGGCATCACCATCAGGAATGGCACCACATGGCAGTGTCAGGCTGAAAAGAGTGGCACTGGAAGGCAGGCATCGCCAATGTGCTCTGCAATGCCCAGAGAACCCTTACTTTGCTTCCAGTTTTGAACCTGTGGCTTTCTCTTTGTTTTTGGGTTTGGTTTGTTTGTGGGAGTTGCTTTGTTCGGTATGGGGTTGTGTTGTTGTCAGAGGTTTTTTTTGTGTTTGCAAAGGAGAACACACTTTTACAAAGGTCAACCTCAAAAACATAATATTTCATCCAATGTTGCTCTGATGGGATTTCTGTAAATATCTGGGCAACAATCACTAGTTTTAAAATAGTGGGTTTGCCAGAGCTCTGTTGGTCTTCAGATTTTAGGATAAATTTGTAGGCAGTTTTACCTGAAATAAGGGAATTACTCAACTTTTTGCCAAACTTTATCCTAAAAAAAAAGTATCTCGGTGCAGACACTTTTTTCTAACCATCACAGGCAGCCCTGTCATAATAAATGTAACTGGCACAAACTCATTTGTCTCCTAAGTTTGGGCAGGATGTAACTTACCTCATCTTTAAAGAATAACATTGGCACTCTTGCTCCCACCCTCGCTGTCTCTTTGGAGGCCAATATTCAAATGAAAAGAGTCAGTTCTTTCTGCCATACAAATTTATAATGAAAGATCTAAGTTCCAAGGGTGAAACGCATACCAAATTTTATTGAACCTGGAAAGAAAGGTTTTCTCATTGAGAATACCCAGAATCAGTTTCACTTGGGCAAAATAATTACCTGCAGTTGTCACAGGTGAAAAGTGTTAGCCAAGGAAGCACATATGCCAGTCTATTAATTTGCTGAGAGACTAGGTAGAGTACTTTGAACTATATTTCTCTGCCTAGTGGAGAAAGAAACTGAGTATGTCCCTTGACTGATTCTCAAAACCGTATAATTAATGACTCCAGAGGGAGTGAGAAAGTTACAAAATTTTTGAAAGGGTATCCTGAGTTCTGAAATGACATATTTTAACATCAACTAATCAGCAGATGAGATTCCCCAGCCCATTTAAATATTCAATACTTTATGCATGATGATATCAATCATTCTTAAAAAGCATAAGCTCCTTAAAAATGTCCTATGTTTCTCCTTATCACCAATTTTTACAGTAAGTATGCAGCACAATTTACTGCCTTGGTCTGTGCATGGAATTTCTATTGGCAAGAGTGAGAAATGTGTGTGCTCCCAGGCACGGGTACAGTTTGGCCTTTGGGCAGCTCTCCTTCAAATGAGTCCATGGGGAACAGTCCCACACTGGGAAGCCAGAGGAGTACTAATTTCCACGATTTTGTACAATTGAGTACTCTATTTGCTACCTTCCAAAAGCAGTAAAGCTCTAGCTGAAATGTAATTCCTAGACTAAAACCAAAAAGGTGAGGGAAACTCTTAAAGCAGTACGCCAATAGATTTTGTTTAAAGTTATTTTTATTTTCTTTGCAAGGCCATGGGTTTAATTAATCTGGAGTTTCTCCAGGATAACATTTTCAGAATCGCTATTTTGTTGTAAGCTCATACACAGTGTTATTCTATACAATTCTGAGTTCAACTCTGTTTACTTTGGGTAAGTGATGCTAAGGACACTTATTCTGGAGTCACTATTTCACTAAATGCTCAACTGTAGGAAAGTCCAGTGAGGTTTTTTTTCCTCAGACCAGAAGCTGAATAACTGTTGTCAGTTAGAACATACTTTTTTCATAAGATAACTTAAGTGAAGAAGATACTCCTGAATTTGTCTTTATGCCTTTGAGCACACTTTACATCCCTGGCTTTTCTCTGCGTTTCCCACCTGCAGTTAATTCCTGATGGATCTTCATCTTGTCAGTAACATAGAAGGACACTGTGGCATCATTTTAGTGCATCTTTTGCTCATGCATGTCTACTCTAGAGTCACTACAATGTAACATGTGCTTCCCATCAAATACATAATCAGATGAATGTTAAACCTATGCAGGAATAATTTACAATAGTGTGTAGAAATTCTAGAGTCTAAGCAATGGTAACCAGTGCCATTTTAGACACCCTGCCTGCCCTTCACCTCCCTTTCTGGAGGCTGCAGATGTTCTGTTCACATTTACCAGTCTCAAGCAGGTGTCTTGGAGCTACAGGGCATCAAAGGCTACTTAGCATCTACTGCATTATGTGCCTGTTATTTGGCACTTGGATTGTTCTTCATATGCCCTGAGTCCTGGTTAAATGCCTTGGCCTGAACACGTTGTTTTTTTTCTTTTGAAGATGAAAATTCTCCTATTATTACAACTAGAACAGAATTTAATTTTGCATTTAGGAAAGTATTGCAAGGGAGGCAAATTCTGCTGAGTGCTTCTCAATGACATAATTAAAGACATAACATGAACATGAAAATTACATGTCTGCAAGACAAATTTAAAAGTTTTTCTCCTCCCACTCCTTTGGAAGAAAATGTGGAGTGAAACATAAAAATTCTCAACAATCCCTGTTTTGTGAGATTGCAAACATTTTAAGTGATTTATTATCACACCAGGTATTTTCTTTACCACACTTGGCTTTGACACTCCTTTAAACACAAACATACCCTCTATTACTTACATGGTGTAATGCCGTAAGCACCAGGGTGCAGTGATGGTGGGTGGGCTCTCTTCTTTTTCTCCCTAAACACAGGAATTCTCTAATGTTTTAAGTACACAGGAATGATCCATCTAGGATGGTCCCACTCTCCCACTTCTCTGCTGCCTCTCTTTCCTTTCAGTTAACTCAGTAAAGCCTCGTGAGTGTTGGAAGGTAGAAGATGAAGTCATGCAAATCAACACACCTTAAATCACTGGGCAAGAAAGGAACCCTGTTGATCTCCCCAGACTTTTCCACCCAGGAATGAAAACCCACATGAGGCATACCAAATGCTTCTGCTTGTAACAGAAGTGGCAATTCCTCTTTTTGGGCCAAATACTACTCTTAGGTGCATACATGAGACCCAGCTGAGGAAAATGGAAGCCAAATGGAGCATCAGCTAGCAGAATTTGGCCCAGAGATACCAGGGGAATTCCTAGTCCTGTTAATTGACTGCAATGGTGACACTGAGGTTAATAATAACACTAAAAACTGATGTCCCCCACCATAATAAATTTGCTGTGAAGATCTCCCCCATGGCAGAGGCAGAAGCCTCTCCTATATTTCCCCCTATTCCCATCTCAAGCAACTTTAAGTGACATGTCCAATGTGCAACAATTTTTCACAAAAAAAAAAAAATCAGTTTGGATGTCTCTGACAGCAATTATGTACTCTCAGTAAAATGAGACAAGCAACTTTTCTTGCTGAAACCTATTAGAAGCTGGGAGAGATGTGAAAAGCCAGATTCTCAGCTGCACTGAGACATTTTGTATTGTTAGAACAATAGGACCAAAAGGAGATGGATCTTCCCACAGTGCAGTTTATTCCATTGTTGGGAAATCTGTAGCCCCAGTGGCTTCTGCAGCTGGTGGCAGGCAGAATGCTGAAGACAGGAGATGACAGGACGAGTATTGCTGTTCCTTGTCCTTGCAGGCTATTGATAAAGAGCTGGTTTAGCTTAAAGTAGCCCCAAGCCTTTTTTTTTTTTTTTAACTGCTCATGATCTGATTTAGATCAAATTAGAACTGGGAGGCAGCAGCCAGCTCCATTGTCATCCTTCTACCTTATATCTGCAACTGGCAGCTGTAGGGTACTGTTAAAAATGCTGAGAGACTTGCTGCTTATCCCCATCAGAGATTCAGGAGGCTGTGCTGTGCCTGCTGCTGTCTTGGCAGGCAGCTTCCTATAAAGAGGCACTCCCTCTCTCTCTGATGTAAAAATTAACTCCACTTCTAAAAAACCCTGATTGCACACATCCCTTCGAAGTCCTGGGGGCAAAGAAACCCCCTGTGTGCTCCTCTGAAATGGCTGCTGTGTGGGGAAGTGAAGTGGGTGTCTCCAAACCTCCCAGACCATCGGTAGAACTGTGGCTTTGTGCCTCACGTGTGGACAACGAGGTCTCTGCTCACTTCTCCCTCAATGATGGGACATGCTTTCTCTCTTCTTTATCCAGCCCATTCCTTTCATGAAACTGCTTGGAGCTTAGTGACTGCTGCCCATCTGCTTTTTTGAAATTGTCTGATGGTTTCAACTTTACTAGGAGGGAGATAAAGATGTACACTCACTGCCCTGCATGCAGCACATTGCACTGCTTCATTAAGAAAGTAGATTTAACATAAAAATAAGAAAGGTAGCTAATTTGGTCATGTTCTTAAAGCTGGATTTGCATTAGTGACACCACCAATGCCACTCGTTCATAGAGATATGACAACCCCCAAGGTTTACTGCTTTTCTGAACCCCTGTAACCAATTACACCAGGGCAAGGCATGTCTAAATTGCTATCAGTAGAAAAGCAGCATTTTAAAATCACTTTGTGGGGTATGTATCACTTCAGATGGGTCTGAGTAACCATGAATCAAGCTTTGAACCTCTTACCACATGCTAGGAGTCATCTAAATCTTCTCATCCTCTCAGTGAAGAACAATAGCTTTCACTTGAAGAGACACTATTAAGTGGCAAAATGGATTAAAAGAAAAACAGGGGGGGAAAGGAATAATAATAAAAAAAACCTTCAACCACTTAACTTACAGATGCAACTAATTGATTTGAGGATTGGCAGGGGAGTGCCATGGCAGCTAGTTTGATGTAATAATTAATGCAATCATCCCTCCTTGTTATTACTTTACTAAGGTAAACACCCTGTTAAAATAAACTGAAACAGTTGTCTCTGGCCCAGAGCTTGCAGTTGTGGTGAGCAGCATAATAACCCCACAATGTAAAACTTGGACAGGAAAGAATGAATTACATTAATACCCAAAAGTTCTTACTGCAGACTTTTGAAGTTTTAACTTTAGAGTGGAAAAGGAGATCTGAAACTTGGAGGGTATTCACCCTGTGGCTCCTGAGAGAAAGCAGTGTGTGTCTCCTCGAGCACCCTGAATCCAGCTAATAGGGGCTGAAGATAAGCTCAGTTTCTGCAAACACTCACAGGTGGGCTTATCTGCACTACCACAAATAGTCCCATGATACTAGAAGTTCAACACAGGCACAAAAATCAGAACTTGCACAGGTATCTTTTGTACTCTTTTGGAGTATCAGGATGAAGAAAGAGAGTTTAAGTTTTGGTTTTAACCTAACAACTGTTTTTTAGAAGTAGTTTCCAGCAAAAGCCACTCTCAGTAGCACGATTCAAAAGGCTGCTTTATTTGTTTGGGATTTCCGCTTCAGGTTTTCATTCCAAACAACAGAATTAAGAAGCTGTGCTGTATTGTTAAGGATTCCTTCAATAAAAAGGAGTTGCTGAAAAACAGCAAAATGGGGAAAAAAATTTCCTGGTGAATAGTAACAACATTTTTCTTTCCTATTAACTTTACAATGATTTAACTGTAAGATGTGTGCAACTCAGAATTTTATTCAGATATTTGACATTTCTCTTTGTTCCTAAACCCCCCTGTTTTAGTGGTTTTACCTAAAAGGCATGAGCATTCCTTTGGACTGAAATCTTTGTACATGGCCTGAAAACTTTCAAATACTTTCATGCAAAATCTATCTGGCTTCTTTGAGAAGTCCCATGTGACCAAAAGATTTGGTTTCTTCTCAGTTCCTGCCCTTCCCAGTGATGCCTCAAGCCTTAATCACCTAAATGATAATTTACCAGATTCCCACAAGATACAGGTCCAAAGACAAATTAAATCACTCGAAATGCATGAGAAACTTTTGTGATGAATAATGTAGTTTCCAAGATGGTGAGTGCAGGGCATGTTGTACTAGGGTAGATTTACAATGCAAATGGGTTACAGGGGGTTATGGCCTCCTTATTCATGTCAGCCAGCATAATGTGCTTAGGGTGTTATGGGCAAAATGGGCTCCATTTGTGGAATTTTTACTTTATTGCTTATTGCCAATTAACATAAATCTCTGATTATCAATTAGAGCGTACTGAGAAAAGTTGGGCAGGAGTGTTTATCTGTGGGAGGGTAGGAAGGCTCTGCAGGGGGATTTGGACAGGCTGGATTGATGGGCCAAAGATCATGGTCTGACATTCAACAAGGCAAAACGTGACCCAAGGTCCTGCATTTGGGTCACAACAACCACAGGCAGCACTACAGGCTGGGGCAGAGTGGCTGGAAAGTTAACCAGAGGAAACTGTGCTGGTCAACAGCAGCTGAACATGAGCCAGCCAGGTGATCAATGGCATCCTGGCCTGTAGCAGAAACAGTGTGGCCAGCAGGACTAGGTGTGATTGTCCCTCTGTTCTGGGCACTGGTGAGGCCACACCCCAAATCCTGTGTTGTTTTGGGCCCCTCACTACAAGAAGGACATGGCAGTGTTGGAACGAGTCCAGATGAGGACAACAGAGCTGGTGAATGCTTTGGAGCACAAATTTCATGAGAAGTGTCTGAGTGAGCTGGAGGTGTCTAGGCTGGAGAAAAGGAGGGTCAGGGAGAACCTTATTGCTCTCTACAGCTACCTGAAAGGAGA
This sequence comes from Leptocoma aspasia, assembly GCA_013399835.1. Lineage (NCBI taxonomy): Eukaryota > Metazoa > Chordata > Aves > Passeriformes > Nectariniidae > Leptocoma > Leptocoma aspasia. The sequence goes on along the minus strand of VXAX01005176.1, from coordinate 2,237,750 downwards.
TCGTAATGAGGTGGGGGTTGGTCTCTTCTCCCAAGCAACAAGCGACAGTTGCACCAGGGGAGGTTTAGATTGGATATTAGGAAAATTTCTTCATGGAAAGGGTGGCCAAATACTTGAACAGGCTGCCTAGGGAATCACCACTGGAGGTGGTGATTAAATACCTGGAAGTATTTAAATACCTGGAGGTATTTAAATAATTGTGGATGTGGCACTTTGGGATGTGGTTTAGTGGTCACACAGCAGTGCTGGGTTAATGGCTGGACTTGATGATCTTGGAGGTCTTTCCCAACCTTAATCATTCTGTGATTCATGCCCTCCTTCCACGCTGGTCATTGCCTGCTACCAAACCCCTGCCATTTATCCCCAGTGCACAGGGTCCCTCTGCAGGTTGTGCTGTCTCCTCCATAGAGACCTCATGTGCTGTTTATTTAAGTTCTTCCAGGGTTAGCATTTTAACAGGAAAAGCTTCAGAAAGCTGAAGACTGTCCTTGCTGTGCTGAATAGAGAGATGCATTATTCACAGCAAGTGTGTGAATAATGTGCACACAGGCTGTGTGTGCTCCTTAATAAGCTCCACATCTTTACTCCAAAGGAGCATTTTCTTGTCAAATTTTAAATTTGCTATTTCTAAAATGGCTGAAGAACAGAAACAGTCTGTATAGTCCACAGAGAAAGCAGCTGAGATATATATTTCATAGAATCATACAATGGTTAGGGTTGGAAGGGACCTTGAAGATCGCATAGTTACAATATAAAGAATAAGGATGCTACTTATAATAACTCTTAATTCCCTTGCTTTCACTCTTCGGCTGAAAGTCTTCGTTCACATTCTTACAGTTGCAGCCTCATATTTGCTTTCTTGCTGAAAACTGTCTGCTCTGAAATAGGAAAATAAAGAAACCACCAGAACAATCTCCATTCTTTTCTCTTTGGAGAGATTTGCAGGCAGAGAGAGAAGCCAGCCCCTCGAACCCATGTGCCCCGCCCCAGAGGAAAGAGCAGCTGTGAGAAAGAAGAGCCATTCCGTGGGTCAGGGCAGCATTTCCCCGTTGCTGCTACCCTGGTGTCTTGTGGGTCTCCCACCAAAGTGATGAACGGTTCCCTGCTCCGGCAAAAAGCGCATTGCTCTGTCTCTTCCTCCTGTGAAACCCAGGGACCACGCAGCCACGGCGCTGGCCGGCGCGGGGAGGAAACAATTCCAGATTTTTGGTAGTAACTTTTGCCCTCGCTGGGGCTTGATCAATTAGTTGTCTGTCGGATCGGTTCACGGGGCAGTTCGCCCCGTAGCCACCGAGGAAGGAAAAAACCGAGAAAAGAAAAACAGCAGCACCAGAGGTGCTGACATCGGCCCGCGTCCCGGGGCCGGTCCGGCCGGGACCAGCGCGGCGGCCGCCTGAGCTTCCCGGCCGCGCCACAGGGGGGCACGGCCGCACCGGGAACGCGGCGACATGAGCCGAGCGAAATGACCGGAGCCGAGCCGAGCCGAGCCGCATCCGCTCCGTGTCCCGGTACGACCAGCGTCCCTCGCCCCGCCGTGCCGCCGCTGCCCGCGGCCGGTCCCGGGTACTGCGGGTTCGGGCCCGGGGAGATGCCCCGTCTGTGCAGGGCCCGTGCGGCGGGGCCGGGCAACCGGGCTCGCCCTCGGCCACCGGCCCGCCCGGCGCGTGTGGGAGCGGGGCTGGTGCCCGCCGGGCCTGGCTGGCCGCAGGTGAGGGGGTGAGAGAGAGAGCGGGGCTGTGCAATGCTCACACTCACCGCCGGCCCCGGGGCTCGGCAGCGCGGGGCAGCGGCCTCGGCCGTGTCCGTGCGGGAGCTGGAAGGTTTGTGGAGGGCAGAGAAGCATCTCGGCCCAGCTCGGCTGCCCCAAAGGTGTGCGTAAACAGGGCGACACTTGCTCTCAGCAAAGCTGACCTTCCTTAGTTGGGCAAGGCAAGCAGAGAGGCTTTTTCCTCTCAAAAGCCTCCTGCGCTTGGTCTGCTGTAGGCCACAGCTCTGCGCACATGGGACGGGCCCTCGGCGCGGGTTTGCGGGAAGAGCGTCTTGCACCTTCCCCTCCCATTGTTACAGGTGAGGCTGAGGCAGAAGGGGACCCTTTTTAAACCGTAGGGCTGGATTGTATACTGGACGGAATGGGCATCGGAGAGCAGATGGACCTCTAAGGAAGGAACGCAGAGAGGACCCTCTGCCAACCATAATAAAGTGTGACTAATAGGGAACACCGAGAACTGTTCCATTATATCATGAGACATTACATCGTGCTTGAAAAAATAGTCTTTGATGACATGCAAAGGATTGGCAAGTGCATTTCAGAGAATCCTCCTTCATTTCTTCAAGGATTTCAACCCATGTTCATTATGTTATGCATAATTTAACTTTCTCAGAAGTTATATTGAACTTGCTGCTATGGATTTTACATGTTTGACATTTAAATTTAGGGGAAGAGAAGGTGTACGAACTTATTTTTAAAATTACTCATTTATAGTTCTTTGGAAGGATTAGAAACTGGAACTTCACAATAATTTTGCTATGTATTTCTAGACCTCACCCAACATGCTGCAGTTTTGCAAAGTGCCAGATATTAGCAAAACTCTGTTTGCATTTAGTCTCACAGAGCTTATAGAGTAATATTTCCATATAAAGTATTATGATATCAGCTCTCTTTTTTTTTGTAATTTTAATATCGCGGATGTCAATCAGGAAGAAGATTGTTGCCTTTATTACAATGAATATAGAGCAAAACAAAGAACTTTTTAGAAAATGAATATGCTCTGGGGAAATTCAATAAATCTTTGTGAGAAGAAAACAGGTCTTATATATAAATATATAAAAGCTGGCTGTGTATTGTGCAAAACTTGCTTAGTGCTAAAGGAGTAAATGTATTGTAAATCAATGGTGGGTCCCATATCACATTATAGCATATTTTATTAGGTTTTTACCTTATGGTAAGGTCCTTTATTAAGAGTATATAAGAGCACATGCTGCTGAATACCTTGTTTTTCACAGTGCTCTATACATAATGGAGGGGTTTTTTTTTGCTTGTTTCATTAAACATTCCTGTAATTAATGCATTTAATGGGAATCCAGCAGTAACAAATATAAAATTTATTGTGGTTTAAAAAAAACTGCTTTGGTTGCTACATTTTCCATTAGCAAATGGCAATGACCAAATTCCTCAAAATATTTCTGCTCTCACCCCAGAAATCTCCTGCTAAAACAGGTGATGTTTTCAACTGTGTAATGGGAAAGAAATGCCACATAAATAATCCCTGTGAAGGATTCAGTATAAATCCAAAAAGTGTCTTTAAAATAATCCTCAAACCTCTCAGTCTCGAGCTTGATAAGAAGACGTCTGTATTAGCACTGGAGCTTGCTGGGTGAGTTATTAGGTGTTGAAAGACACCGTCTAGGAAGTCTGACCCATCAGAATTTGAATGTAAAAGGCAAGTGACAACTTCATGAATACATGAAAAGCCTTAGAGCCCAGTCCCAAAGCCCTCTTTCCCTGCCTGAAAAGCCCGTTTATCTTCGGATGAATAAGAGTTACAGAATTGGAACCTAAGGAAAAAATCGTTGGTATCCGTGGCCAAGGGAATGTCTCCCTCCCACCCATTTGATTAGAACCATGTGCAAGTTTGGCTAACAAGACTGTAGGGCTTTCCCCTCGCCTCTGTGGATGATTGTGGCATTTTATTTGAATGCTGGTATGGTTTCCCATTCCTGTTCCTTGCAAGCTTTTGGTCTGGGCAAATAAAAAAGGAGATGTCAGAACCAGAGAATCTTTTTACAGCATATAAAAATCTTCCCATCTAATCCAAGAGGAAATCGTAATGTGAAGAACATTGGTGTTTTAATGGCCTCCTAATGAGGATGAGCTTGGCCAGAGCTTTGAAGAAGACAAATGGAAAGCAAAACAGCTCATTTCTCCCTGAGGGCAAGGATTACAGTTCTTAGGGAGGACTGCATGGATATGCCTTCAGCAGGTAGAGCTTTGCCTGCCCGCAGTCTCCTGGCAGCGCCCTGATGTACGGGCTGTTGGCAAGAGCAGGAAAGGGGGGTAGGAAAGTGGGGGGTGTACTCACGCTTTCTGGTTTCTCTGTCAGTCTATTCCTCTCTGTGTACTGCTGGGAAAAATGAAGACAATTATATTTACCTAAATCCCTGGGTAATTAAGGCACTAAATTAAAGCCCGAGAAGCACTTGAAACTTTCAGATGAAAGAGCCCATAGACAGACAGCTCACTTGTAACCTCACATGTCTGGGGTTCTCCCTAAGGTATGGGGGATACACAGCAAACACTCTGTACAGCCACAGATAGGTGATCACATATAATTTAAAAGCCCTCATTACTCCCTCCTGACAGGTTTGGATGTTTGCCTGCCTAGTTCCAAGGCCAGTGTCGATCCATTTAAAATTAATATTTTTTCATTCCTCTCTCCGCCACGTGCATTTAAAAGCTGTCCTTGGCTTTCCCTTGCAGCTGCTGGCTCCGATTACCCCAGCAGCAGTGATGGAGCTCTGCTTTGCAGCTCTGATGGGCTCCTACTGCTCTCATACCACATTAGAAGTAGAGTTTTCCTGGAAAAGGGACTGCCTTGTTCCTGACTTCTATGGCTTCAGCAAGCCAAAGGGTCTTAATTTCCGATTGGGAAAAACAGGCCTTTCTCATCCCATCCCAGAAACAAGCTGTGAGTGCCAGGGGTGTGGATGTCGTGCTTCCTTCTGTGGCACTGTCCCTTGACAGGGCTCAGCCCTGCATGCTCCCCTTGGTCAGCATGGCCTTGCAAGGAAAGCAGAACTGTTGTGAGCAGATCAAGAGGGTACCTCTTTTTGCTGCTGCTAAAAAGGATCTTTGTACAATTCTCCTGGAGTGACACGAGGCATAACATGGCAGAAGAAATTGCCCTCATGGAGATACACATGGAGGTCTTTTAATCAATTAAAAATGTGAGTTCTGTTCTGGAAATCCACTGTAAAAAGAATTTAAAAGCACATTGTAATCAGTAGCTTGGGTTTCCCTGTTTCTGAAGAATGAGCATTGCTTACTCTTTGAAGGCAGAGAGGAGGTCATATTTTAAAGCTACTTTTGGCTTCCTGGGCTTTAGAGGGGGAGGACAGCTCTGAGTAAAGCCTTGGTGACAGGTCAGTATAGAAACCTCACAGGAACAATGGGGCAGAACCATTGCCACTAATGGCACAAGATGCAGACACTATCTCACTTGAGTTTCTGTCTGGTGCCCTGGACATAACTTAGGAGTACAGCTTCACCACGCAGCAACTCACAAACATTTTGGCCATCTTTTCATCACAAACATTTTGGCCATCTTTCCATTTTCTGCTCACTCCCTGCCCACCCACCTGCCCACTGTCCTTCCTGCCCCGCCAGGCTCTGTACACAGTGAGCTGCATGGTTTGCCACACCAGTTAGCTACACTGGGAACGTGATAAGTACTTTTCCACTGCATTTTTTCCTAGTTTTAGTCAGTCAGATTGGCTTGAGGCACAGTCAGACTAATGGCAGGGCATTGGTTTAGCTCAGCTTTTGCAGTGTAGTGGCAGGAATCACTTGCAGTGCCAGTGCCAAGTGTGTCAGTACAGTGGGAGCCCTGCAAACCTCGCTGCCAGCAAGGCCAGGACGTTGCCACATTGTATTGCTGTGGAATTGTGGAGCTGTGCGTGTCCTCCCAGGCCCTTCACCTCATGCCACACAGTACTACCACAAAGAGGTAGCAGAAGCACCTTCACAAAGGCCTGATAGTCCCTCAGCTATTCTAGGGGATGAGTTTAGGATTGCAGGAGTTAGGCACCCAAGGGGGAGTCAGTCAGTGCAGGTTGCACTTACTCCATCTGAACGATAAAACCTTGCCTCTAAAGGCAGCCACCATTGCAGAAGGACATTGACAGCAAAACTACCCCTTCCTCATCCTCCCCATCCAGCTTGTGAAAACTGCCTGACTTTAATTCTGACAATTCAATATATAGATCAAAGTACAGGGAGCAGCCACAGCAAAATACCAACAACAAAAAACCCAAGTCAAAACAACGGCTGGTGTTGTGATACCCTACACAACCCAGCGTAACTGGAGTCCACAGCTGTGTCCCACTGTGGACAGTTCCTGTTTCTTATCCATGGCTATGTGTTGTCTTTGTAGCACAGCTTCTTGAAGCTAAGAAAAACTTCTACTAAGCTGGAATTGGCTCAACCACCATATAACACAGAAGGAAAATGATTAGTGAAACAAAAGGGAAAATGCAAGGAGGATATAGAGTCCTTCCATACAAAGCCTCCTGTCTTCCTATGGGATCCATTATAATCCAGAGGGCCCCAAATTTAAACTAATCCATTTCTGCCTTTATTTATTTTCTCTCGACTCAATTTCCTACATGAACTGGCCAGTTATATCAAATATTTATCTTTCTTTTAAGTTGACTTGCTGTCAGCTGAATGTAATGCCATGTGAAAACACCTGCTGACCTGCTGTATATACAGGCACACATCTCTGCTGTCTGCATCTATATATTTATATTGTCTATATGTATCTATAGAATCTATGTCTGCCCATCTATATACCTATGTGTCTCTTTTTCTTGCTTTTAGATCAGAACCCACAGGTTGCAAATTCCTCATCTCTGCAAAATACACCTTCAAGCTTCCCTCTCTTTTGGGAAAGGCAGCTGCCCCATTGCTTCTAGTTCAGACTGCTCTGTCTTGCTCAGCTGGCAGGAATGGACTGATTCCTGGGGGAATGGACTGATCAGGTTCACTAATGGTCGGGCTCTTGTGGTATTTTCTTACCTAACACAATCAGAACACGCGTCTTAAATATTTTATCAGCTTCGCTGAGTCATTCTCATACTGTGGCATTGTATTGCTGGAGAATAGGGGCTGGAGGAAAAATACTGCTCAAGAATGCTGCAGAAAGAGAGTTTTAAGCACATGGCAGCACTAATGCCCTTCTTAGAGCCATTAAAACAAATGTCCCTGTTGCTGCACAGCAGCTTGAAGGCAAAAAAAAAAAAGGTCATTGTAATAACAAAGCAGACTAAAGAATTGAGCAAATAGTCCCAGACCATCAGTTGTTGGCTCTGACCTAGATGGTAGTGGTGGTCCTGGTTTAACTTTGATCCCTCCTTTCTGATGCTTGATTAATTTTTTGACTCCCTAGAAAAAAGTTCTCAATAAATTTTTGTGATTAATCTTGTGCCTATTCCCTATGGGTAAGCTCACAAATGCCTGTGAGTAAAGTAAAGTGTAAAGAAAGTGTAACAGGGTAATTCTGGGGGTAGGCCCAGAGCTGGAGTCTCCTGTAGTGGGCCCTCTGCAGTCAGTAGCTATTGTGGAGAAGAAAACATCCATTGCCTGCCTCCAGCTAGACAGTGACTCCAGGTGGGCAGGGAAAGCTGAGAAATAAGTCTGTGCTGCAAGCCTTTGCTACAGCTGTGGGTAGAAAGTATTGCTAATGAGGGCACCTAACCAACCACATCATTTCTGAGCCGTCCCCAAGGGCTGCATGTGGGGAGATTCTCCAAAAGGAGGTCAGACATGTTTTGTCTCTTTTATGCTGAGAGTCAGTGTGATAGTGAGAGCTTTGCATCCTTGCAGGTCCAGTGTTCCCTCTATTCCAGTATTTGTAAACTTTTTTAACAAAAAAGCACTTGTGTTTGCCATGTTTTTCCATCCTCCTGCTGAAGGGTTTCTCTAGCACCAGTCCAATTCCAATTTCTCAGCTCTTGTGTCTGTTTACATCTGGGCTCGTGGGGGTTCACTGCCCTCCCCTAGCTCCACATGCCTTTTTTGGGGAGGTGTTTGCTTTCTCCAAATTGCTGTTGTTGCTCTGTTATTCTGCCTTGACTTTTGCCAATGTCCTTGGGTACCTATGGTGTCCTCTGTGCTTGCTTATCATCCCTACTTGAACTCCGTGCTACATTGCCATTAGTTTTGAATGCCCTTATAGCAAGTAGGCTGCAGCCTGGGTTCAGGAAAAAGCTGGGACACATTGAGGAGCTAAGTGGGTCCAGCCAAAGCACAAGAGGCTGGTGTGGCAGAGGGAAGGAGTCTCTCTGTACTGCTGCTCTGACCAGTATAACCTGAGGCAACCTTCCTGCTGATGCAGAGCGTCCTCAGCTTAGTCTAGTTCTGGCTGCAAAGGAGAAGAGTGTGTGCTCACACTGATTCATTTTCTCTCTAATAATAACTTCATTATGATGTCCAGAGCAGCCTGGAGAGAGCTATAGTAACAGTGGACTGCTTGGAAGAGGAAGAAATACTACAATCAGGTTTGGGAAACCATGAATCAGCTGTAAAGGCCAGTGTTACCTCAGCCTGAATACATCTTGCTTAGCTCATACTGTCAGGTGTAAATATAACTGTGTGGACAATAAAGTTATCCTGTGAGATGTCTTCATGAGAGGCACCTATTTTTACAGATATGATGATCCTCTTTCAGTATTTGGCACCAGAGCAAGAGCCCTGCTTTAAAAATACGTGTTAAGCAGTGGCATGGCATCCCTGCTTTAAAGGAAATGCAGAAGTATATGACCTCAGAAAAGGATCCAGCTAATGCCATGCCTTGATGTTTGGGGAAAATGTCTGCTGTACCCCCTTAAAGAGGGAGCCATGTGCACCCACTGCCCCATCTTCCAGCTTTTACAAGGGGAGGATGGGAACAGGGGCATGGCTCTGCCTTTTTCCTACCCATTTTAGGAGGGTGAATGCTCTTGGCCAGATTTAGCCTTTTAAAAACCAGGGGGGAGAGCAGCAGAAGCTGTGCCTGTGCCAGGGCCCCCAAGGGAGCAGCACAGTCACACCACATGGGGCCAATATCCTGCAGTGTGACACCAGCACAGAGTGTTTGCAGGCAGGCTGGTCCTTGTCACCGAGGCTACACCACTTGGGTCAGGCCCTCACTCTGGGACTGCCAGCAAGACATCAAGTTGCATTAATCTACAGCTAATCTAATTCCCACTGGATAGATGGGTTCATCCCGACTAACTTTAGATTACAGTTTATGCATTATTGTGCCAAGGTCTGTATTGGACCAATTTATAGTGAGAAATGAGGCTGGCAAGATAACAGGGGCATCACAATTAGAGCTAATTAGCCCAGCAGGAAATCCATTTCCAGGCAGCTTTTGGCAAGACGAGAGGTTGGCGGGATAACAAGCATGGAGTGTATTTTGATACAAGCACACTCCAGCTGCAAGGAAAACTAAAGTAACAGCTTGCCTCATCCTTATGCGGAGGCCTCATGTCAGACTCCACCACGTAAGTCTTTTTGTTTGAGGCTTTGCAGCCTCCCTGCTTGGAAGAAGTTCAGAGAACTTGTTCTTACCAAGTCACCTCGGCTGCCGGAGGACAATGGTGAGCTGCAAGGTCTGCACAGCGCCTTGCTCCTGCCACCAGACAGGAGCGTGCCCTGTACCGTGGTCCTCCTCCACTTTGGAGGGAGATAAGGGGTTGTAATAGAAATCAGTGAAGAGTAGCTTGGTTTAATTGCAGGAGATATACGTATGGTAAAATGTCTGGAGTATAGATACAGACAAACGCTTGGAATTATTTGTATTTGAGTGCTTTATTATATTGGAATTGCAGTGATATTATTAACATTTGTACAAATGCACAAAAATCCTTTCTCTTCTAGCTAGAAAGAGATGTAAAAATCTGACCTTGTTGAACAGTCTCAATGAACTCATTGTCCATTTGTAACAATAATGGGTTCACAATGCAACAAAAAGCTTAACATAAAATTAAACATATTAAATGCTGCAGCAAGTATTTACATTTATGTACCAAAAAAAAAAAGTATCTCCCTCCAGTAAGGAAGGTGGTTGCTTTACAGAATAAAACAAACAGACATACAAACACAAAACCTTTGCATACAATACAAACAACCTCAAGCCCAAAACTTACTGTGACAGCACCTTTTTTAATATAATATATATATATATTTATATATAAACTTCGATAGTTTAGGCTTACTCCAAGCAGTGCTAAAAGTTCCTTAAAACCAGGACAATGGCAATACTCCAAAGAAGCAATGTTCACTGATGAGTGCTACCCAGTGTTTGAAGAGAGCTGCTACAGAGAGAGGGATGCAGAGCTCACAGCCATGGGCTGGGAAACGCTTGGGTCCCAATGATAACGTCCTCGGCAAAACTCTCAGTGGCAATTGTTCTTAATCAGAAGAGTGAATACACCTTTCGTGCAAAGTAGTTTGCCTTGTGGAAGCATGCTAAAGGTGATCTCTGTCAGGGAACTCCTTGCAATCTCAGCTCTGTGGGGTGGGGAAAATATTTCTCTGAAATTTCCTAGATTCCAACAAGGAAAGCATTTCCCTTGAAATGCCCAATCAATCCTCCCACCTCCCTCACCCCAGGACACTGCTGCAGTTTCTGCAAAGCTGGAAGGAGCTTTCAGTCTTCATTCAGAAGGCTGTCATGCAGATTTTCAGTCAAGAAAGATATTTGGGTCTAAGACCCTCATGGCATCAGATAGCAGGCTCTGACCACGGGCTTTGTGAACAGTTCCACCAGGTGAAACTCAGCAATACTAACATTTAACTTGCATAAATGTAGAACTGGAGATCCTGAATCCCAGGTATTACACATTGGTCTAAATATAACGAGTTGCAGTTATTGATTCCAGTCCAAGGAGAGTCTGGGAAAGGATCAGATTTCCACTTAAAGAATCAATCTTGTCTCTGAGTGTGTGTGAACACTGACATTTTTGGCCTCATGCAGTTTAGGATTTGCTATAAAGTCATTTTGAAAGCTATGGAAAACCAATAATGATGAGCAATTTAGCTCTTAAGTGTAAAGCCACTGATAAAACTGAGATAACTGTAAGCTCTGGAAAAGAAACAAAAAGAGGTTATAGATGTAAACAGTCTCTTTTGTCTATGCAGTAAGGTGATGGTTTCAGATGTTGAAAAATTGAACCTTTTTTTTTTTTGGTGTTCAAATCACTTGAGATTTTATTGCTTTTATTTGTCCTTAGAAATTTTTTTCTCTTCTTCTTTTTTTTCTTTTTAAAGGTGCTGTCCCTAGTCAAGTTATAAGGCAACATATTTTATTGATTCAGAACTCTAATACATAGTATGGCCACTGTTACCACTGCAGCTTTGCAGCTACTGTGAGTTGGACAACAGTCAAAGTGCCTCACAATGCACAACAGAGCCAGTCTCCTGACCTTAGGATATACAGGACACTTTGGTTCTTGGGATGAGAGATTATAAATGTAGCTTAGATGCCGCCTCACATCACACACATTGCATAATAAAACATTTATATGCTGTCATGAAGAGGGTGTAAAGTCTAAGTCACACTGCAGACTGGCTGGTCTCAGCTTCTCTGCTCGGGCAGGTGTGAGAGACAAGTTGTAGATATGCCACCAGTGAAAGCATATAAATGTATCTGGTGCAAAACTTTTACAAGAGTATTTATAAATGATTCAACAATGGAGAGCAAGAAAGAGAGGAAGAGCTAAAGTGCAATTTTAAAAGAATATAAATAATTGAAATGTAGAAATAAGATACTAATTAGTTGTAACTGGTTTTGTTTTATAGGCACAGTTTAGGTTTTATGTCTACAGATCAATTTTTTTCTCTTCTTTCCCCTCTAGTAATTTTCTCTGATGTATAATGGAGCTTCGATGGTCTAAATCTAAGGAACACTGCTTAGTAAGAGGACTGAAGAGGTAATGATAAGGCAGTATAGTGCAACTCACTATGTGATACTAGACAAGAATTGAGGATGGGGTTAGATCTTCTGTGGTAATGTATAAAATCAGCCCTAAAAAAAAAAAGCAGAAAAAAAGAGACAGGCTTTCCAGTTATACATTGACTCATGCTTTCCAAAACGAGAAAGCACATTTTGCAATACAAAGGAAACAACTGAAGGTTTATAATTTGTTTCACTGTTACAAAAAAAAAAAAAAAAAGGAAAAAAAAAGCAGATGCTGCTTTAAGGAAAACATTTAATTCTAGGAATTTCTGTACAACTGACCTCAGCAAACTTTTCCATCTTAGATGGATGACTTCTGCTTGAGACCCTGAAAGATTAAGATGCACACACACCTAGAGTAATTTATTGCAAAACTAATATTGTAACTTTAAAAAAAAACAACAAACAGATTCTGTACAAGAATACTGTTCAAATGGAATGTGTTAAAATAACATTTATTAATAAATACTTTATAAAATTCTATGTGAATACTAAATTAATAGATTCCTGTTTTAAAATTGCTTTGGTCCTCATGAATTTTCATAAATTCACTCTATACGCTTTTTTTTTAAAAAAGGTATTAGCTGCTAAAAAGCACATTTTGCCTAAACTAAAAGGCTAGTTTTTAACACTAAATATTGTTGCTTAAAAAAATATGAATCCTCAAAAGTTGGGCATTTAACAACAGTTACAGCTGGCTTGTTAGTTAACAGGACTGAGTCATTAACACTAAATCCAGACGCACTGAGGCACTGAACCATTGACTTTCCACTATTCAGAATATGGGCAGCAGACATTTAGCTTCATAGCAGGAATTAACTCCCAACAGCATGAAATTCTCCATAAATCATCATCATCATCGTTGTCCTTATAAAACACACCATGATAGCACACAAACTACTTGTCTCCCACAGGCAGCATTATGAATATGGCTTGCATAAATTGACTTGGGGAAGGGGGGCTGGGGGTGCCAGAGCTGGATCGCAGCATCATTTCTTTCTGATCAAAGTATTGCAGTTCTCCGTGGCTGAGATTTCCAACCTGCTTCCAACGTCACATCCGCCAGATGCTGTCTATGGTACGGTAACACCTCCTGCTGAACAAAGCACTGGCCAAGGCTCACCAGCCTGCACGTGCCCTAGAGAGTGGGTGATGGAAGTGGTCTGAGTTGTCCTTCGCTGGCAGTGGGGTAGGGCACAGAGCCTGGTGAGCCTGGCAACAGGCTGGATTGGCAGGGCAAGAGGAAAGTGGAGCAGTCTCCAGAAGTAGCTTGTGGAAAAGCAGGATTCCTTCTTGATGGAAAGAGCCCAGGAAGTGCATTTAGAGTGACGTGCTTAGGAAGAGGCTGCTGCCACTGACCACATGGCAGAGGGACATCCTGGAGACAGAGCGCTGGGGCTTCTCCCACAGCCCTTGCTCAGGCAGCCTCCAGTGCCTGGTTGGACCAGCAGCTTGAGGAAAGGCTGCAGGATCACTCCCCTGGAAAACAAGAGCATTTTAATGTGGAAGCAAATCTGATGAATAATATAAGGTGCCTGGTATGGTTGGTCCTTTTCCCAATGATACAGCCGATATAAATATTCTGCATGTTGTCTTGGCCTGTGAACCTGCGACAGAGTTACAAGAAGCAATAGCAAATAGCTTTTCATCCTTTACTTATTTCCACATCACTAGCAAGGATTATACCTAAAGGCCAATAGTATAGAGAGGAGACATTTCATTGTAATTACACATTTAGGCCAACATGTGTGGTTGGCTTGCCTAGTTAGCATTAAAAAAAGAAATAATTGAGCTATATATAATACACATCAGTCAAACTGTCAAGTTGCTGAATTTAACAAAACTTAGGCAAGGGTTTTGTATTTTTTCCTTTTTTTTTTCTTTTTAATGTAGAGGCTTTCATTTTAACAGCTAAATATTTTAATTGAGAAGACTGAATAAAATGAAGCTAAACTGTAATGCTAGTGCAGTGTAGCTCAACTGGGTATTCTAATATTACCAACAACTTTGATTTTTATTTTTTAATGTATTTAAGTGCTACCCATATAGAGGGAAAGTTTTCTAAATTAACCCTGCAATGGCATTTCCTTTTTGATGGTGAATGATGAAATTCAGATGTGGGGGAAATGCTTATTTGGGTTTTTTACACAGTGGATACTCAGCTGGAACATTTTTCTCGACTGCATATTTGAAAAAAGTTCTCTTGGGAGCCATGATGAAGCAAAACCATTTAGCTATTAAAACTGGAGATTAAAAAAAATTATAGATTCAGTATTTAAAACACTTTAAAAGTATATGTTTGTCTAAAATATAATAGAAAATCCTTTACATTTGTATTTTTTCATAATTTTTTTTTTTGGTTCTTAGACTATATAATCAAGTCAAGATTTACACTGTACATTAAAATTCTTCTTTTTTTGAATGTATTTGCATAAATGGAAAGCGAGCTGTTAAAGAAAAGGATACTGATAAAAAGTTAGTCACCAAGATAAGAACTAATTCAGCAATGAATGATTCTCTGAAATTTGCTTTCTCTTCCAGACTGGCCCTGCTCCTTACAGTGCCTCCTCACACTTCAGTTGTTTCACTCTCCCTCTTGGATGGAGAAGACTCTCCCTTTTAAAACCCATGACTCCTCCAAAGACCAAAGACACAGCCTTTGAGGAAGAGAGCTTTGCTTCAGAACAAAGTGTGTTCGGGGCTAGAGGATTTGCTGGGAATAATGTCAATTTTGCTATTGAAGATGCAGCTCAAAATGTTTGAACATTTTTCACCAGCTTGGAGCCTGCTCCCTGGGCAAGCAGCGGGAGCCGTTGCCTCTGACAGATTTGAGAGCAAAATCAGGTCCCAATATACAGCAAGGCAGCATAATTAACTGGCATCATCTCTGTCTGATTTTCCCATCAATCACTAGGACCACTCGGGGATGCAAATCAGTTGTGCTGAGGGGCAGGCTCACAGTCCAAACAAAAACCTTAATTGTAGCATAAGGCTCTTTTCCAGACCCTCTCTGCAGGACTGTATTTTATCCCAAGTATGGGATTTGGCATTCTTGCAGCATTTTTTAGCCACTGTGTGCCTTCTAAAAATTATTTAGCGTCCTAAAGAACAATTCCTTACCCGCGGTAAGCGGGTGTTAAGTGCCATTAAAGTCAGTGAAGCTGCACTGCTGTCTGCCAGCTTGGGATCAGTCCGTGAACGTTTAAAGGAATGCCTGCAGAGAGCAGGTCTTTCCCTGGGAATTAAAAATGGCATTTTTCCAACTGGTCAGAACCATTACACTGATTTATTTCTCATTTATAGCCCATGAAGCCTGAGGCTCTTAGCTTTCGTTGCTAGAACAACACAACCAGGTTAGGGAACAGAACTTTTTCCGAATTATTATGTACAACATGGATTTTCCTACATTAATGACTGGCAGTGCAAAAAATTGCTGTGACTCTCAGGTGTTGCTCACTATGCCTCTGCTGCACCACAGAAGCTTACAGGGCTGCTAGCATCAACACAGCTGGCTCACCATCCTGCTTCACCTGTGGCTGCACTGTTTTCACCTTTCCCTATTTATTAAAAACACTAAATCAGGAGCATTTGTATTTTTTAAAAGCCAAATGCTTGGCGCAGCCCAACTGCGGGTGAAGAGCTAGTGAAAGCAGCAGCCGTGCTGACAGTTTTTAGGTGGGCTTGAAGTTTTTCTTGTTCATTACCATTCTTAGAGAAAAAGGGGGAAGCGAGAAAGCCTTGCTATGAAAAAAAAAATCAAGGAAAAAAAAAAAGCTGGGAAATGAAAAGGAAGGGAAAAGGAAGGTGTGAGAATAACTGGAGGAGAAAAAGGCCAGTGTAGGGGAGAGAGGAGAAGGGGGAGGGCTAGACAAAAGAGCACGCTATTTGGGCTTGATTTTGTCCTGAAGCCACATCCTATATAACTGCTCTGAAAGAGGCTCTGAATGCGAGACGCGGTCTGCTGATAGCACAACGCTAACTCTTTTTTATTATGCTGTCAGCAGATGCTCTCACTCTATATTTATAGTCTAATTACTCCTAGTTACCTATGTTTGACTCTGTTTAATACTTTTCATGCCTCACATTGGCTAACAAGCTGCAGTTTAACACAACTTTGCATTTCTGAGGCTGCAGGCTAGACTGGTGAGAAGGAAACATGACTATGTACAGAAAGTTAGGTTTATAAACAAGTAACTGGTACCAAAAAAATGGAGAAAGCACCAAAGCATTTCTCAAGCTGATAGAATATTAATTGCGTAACTCCCTTTTATGTAACTAAGTATAAAAGACATTTTAATAACTATAAAAATGAATAGCCAGAGTCTTTCAAGAACTGAGGAATCTTCCAGGCTTGAGTTATGGTTGCAAATGTCCTTAGCAGAGAGGACGCTTTGATACGGTACCACACTCCCCCAGCAGTTTCTGATCAACCACTTTTAAAGGATGGGGTTGATGTCTGTTCTGTGGCTGGCGAGCTGGGTGAGAGTGGAGCTTCCCACGACGTCGCTGACGGAGGACGAGGTCGTTATGGTGTTGTGCTGGATGACTTGCTGCTGGGAGCAAGCTGGGACCGGGCTTGCAGGAGGACTGCTCTCAGGACCTGGGAAGGGAATGAGGGCACAGAGACATGCACATTCATTTTTCCATCCAAGTAAAAAACCTAGGCTGGGTGATACTCTTGGAAGTACTGATGACCTGAAGCATGCACAAGTCCCAGGATTTCAAAATATAATTACAGTTATCCAACACTCTCTGTCTTAAGATTGTTTTAGTTTTCAGGTTTTTTTTCAAGCCAGCTTCTCTGATATCAACCTGACTTCAGGAGTTTAGACCTTGGAAAAGGTCCAAGACCTTAATAACTGAAACTAATGTTGGGATAAAAAGTCTGATATCTTAAGGTCTTTAAAATCAGTTGGGATGCTTAAATGCTTTATTTGTTCCAGCAGGAATCAAAATTAGAGTGCAGTGTGCTGCAGCACAGAAAATCTAATTTGAGCAACAGCTGATAGGCATGTAATGCAATTATGTGTTTTTTTTCTTTGAGTACTGTTAAAGAGACAGATGCATAGTGATGCAGAGGAGACAGAAATGGGCTCTATTTTAAGACAATGTCACAATCTAGCAAGTCCTGAGGCTCTTCTGAACCATTCTAAAATGAAACAGAGAATTTGTCTCTAAATTACTACACTCACAAAATGCATCAACTAGAAAGAATTGATTAAATGTCTCTGTTAGCTGAGAATTTTTTGAAGGGAAAAAAAAAAACCCAAAAAAGAAAGATGAGAGTTTAAAAAGAGTTAACAAACCTTGAAAACCTGCGCCAGGCCTGGTCTGTGCCACTGTCAGAGCACAGTACCATTTTCGCTGGAGGGGACTGTAATGTTTTCCTTTTTAACTTTCCTTTTGAGAGTTATTTTAAGGTTCTGGCAGCGCCGTGCCCAGGAGGACTCTTGCAGGTTTGGAGCTGTGAGTTCAAGCAGGATCCTCCACAGGGGAGTGAGCGTCCATCCGTGTGCATCTCCTTGCCGAAAGGAGGGGTGGGGAAGACTAGCTCTGCTGTGTGGGATGCAAACCAGGGCTTTTTTGGTTTTGAGCGGGGCTGGATAAATAAGGGCAGGAGATTGGATGGCTCGGATGATGTTTGAGAAGACAGGTTCAAGTGATAATATGACCAAGAAGGGGTTCTGGAGGGAAGAATTGGAAGGTTTGCTTTCCTGTGAGGAGTGTGGAGACAGCGCAAACATACCAGCTACTTACTTAGATATCCTTGTGATTCTTTCTGCATAGCTGTTATCGGACAGTCTTTATGTGTTAACAATAACTGTTTCAGCTGTGCTACCTCATTTTTCAGCATGGAAACCTCGTTCTAGACAGGAAAGAGAGACTTCGGTTAGCAACAAAGCTTAAACCAGGCGATTCCACAAAGCTTAAACCCAAGAACACAAAACCTGCTGCATAACTTTGAAAGAACTGAGCAAAAAAGGCATTCAGGTGCTTGTGTGCGAGGTTTATGTTAACATATGTCAGTGACATTATTTTGTAACCTTTGAAGGCAGTCTGACAAATGAACTCACTTCACAGCACCAGAGATACTTAAGGCAATGCTTCAGTCTACTTGGGAAATACTGGGGCTCTCTGCATGAGGCCAGGGAGCAGACCTGGGACAAAGGCCATGTTGCTGTGCTCAGGGGCACGGTGGCAGGACTGCTGTCACCTATAGCTCGGCTGTAGCCAGGGCCTGGGTGCTGCTCACACCTCTGAGCTTTGTGGGAGAATGTTTTGGAGGAGTGCCATTCTACAAATGGTTTCCTGCCCTTGGGAGCACACAGGCACACCTCTGCATGAAGCAGAAGTACTGTGCCTACCATAAGAAGGACAACACTGTAAGAAAGGTTTTATTATCATATTCATGGTATTGTCATCTATCCAGTTCATTTTCCTCACTGATAGACTGTCTATTTGTCCTTCTATCTCGCTGGTTTTGAATGAGAGTTTAACTACATGCCCTGCTCGGAAGAAATTTTTTACAGACATGTTAATGGCACTTCAAAAAAAATCCCCACAAAAAGCAGTGACAAGGAAAGAAAATAAATACAACTCCATCTAGTGAAGGCTTCTAAATCCCAAGACAGCTTTTTCCTGGCTTATCCCACTAAAATGTAATTATTTCTTTAATTGAAGCACACACATCTTGATTAACAGACTGATTATGCCTGAGCTCCCACTCGGAGCTGACTGTGCGGGGGCAGCCCCAAAGGCACCGTCAGTCAAGCACAAAGAGCCTCTCTGTGTCTTCAGGGGCGCAGACAGTGGCTCGCACCTGAAGCTGCATGTTTGTCTGGGTGAGCTCTTCTGCTTTCTTTTCCAGTGACATCACCCAGACCTTCCTCTTCTGTCTGCAGCGCGTGGCAGCAGCTCGGTTCCTTTCCAGAAATTTCCGCCTCCTCTCATCTGGGTCTTCATCCACCACCCTTCTCCGGCGACCTCCAGTCGGCTGTGGTGGCTGTACCGTCTGTGTGGGCTGCATCTGCTGTGCTGCTGGCGAAACCTGCAGGGCAAGAAGACGTTTAGCAGGGGGTGGTGAGGTGGGGAAGTTGCAGAGCGGGATGCTGAAAGGGAAAGGGCAATCTCAGACACTCTGCCTGCTCCCCATCAGGGTCTGCAACAGGCTCAAGTCAAAAGCTGCACCAGGCAGCTGCGCCACGTCGAAAGCAACTGCTGGCAAATCCTTGCCACGGTCGAAGGAGAGATTTTTTTTAAATGATCCTCTGAACATTTTTTCTTCATTGAGTTAGTTCTTAAAAGCATTCACTTAGATGCATTCTCTGGCACCACCTATTTCAAACCTGAAATGTCCAGTTTCTCTCAGGATCTGTTTTAATCAAAGCAGAGGACTGTAGTGGTCTAATTTCTGTGTCTCTCTTTCTCCACTTGGCCCCCAGTTGCCTCCAAAATTTTAGGCCATTTATATTTCCCAAACTTCACCATCTCCATCTCAGTCTTTGCCATCTCTGGAGACAGGAGCTGCAGAGCTCTTTGCGCCTTCATGGAGCTGAGAAGCTGTGGGCTGGGATTGCACAAGGGCACCAGACCTCACTGCCCCTCATGGGCAAAGAAAGACTTTAGGCTGAACCCATGTTTTGATGAATTGAGCTTGAATCTGTCTTTTGATGTCCCTCCTCTGAGTGGATAAGGGATATTCCTCTTACCAGTTTCCATTTGACCTCTGTGCTGTGGACACTATACTTGTTTTTATTCAATTTATCCCTGGCTTTGAGAGTAAAGGACCACCATATTCAATCCACTGCTACAAAACTATGGAAAAAATACATATTTATGCTTTTTCAAGTGTAGGGGAGTATTGATCCTTCTCCTGAGAGTAACTGGCCTACAATATTACAGAAAAGGTGCATGGTCGGGGCAGCACCATGTAAACTATTCTCCAATTGACTCCTGGGCAGATGGAACATTCCCATGTTCCTGTCAGGAAACAGCACTAGATATAATGTTTGACTGCCTGGGAACAGGCTTTTGAACTACCTTCCTGCCTGTCTGTGGCACCCAGGCTACTGGGCTCTGGAGACACCCTCTCTCTCCCTCTGCTTGGGGTCTGGGAGCCCAGCCCATGGATCCTATTGCTCACACTCAGCTCACATTGCTGCTGCCACTCCTGCACAGTCTGGAACAGTCTGGAAACTTGAATTGTTGATTCAAAATTAATCCTCTTCTTCTGGCAAAGGCCCAAACCTCCAAGGTGCTTCCTTTTGACTCCAGGGAGTGGACGTACTCGGTGCTTTGTCAGACTCAGCCCTGAATTTCAATTGCCGCAATTAACGTGTTTGCCTAACACCTCTGTCTGTCTCAATTAAAATGATACTATCGTCTTGAGTCTTGCGAAGTTGAGGTGGCTTTTCTGTCTAGAATCTAGTTTGCTCCCTCCCCCAGCTGACTTGTGGCAATTACAGTGGCAATTTTATGTGTAATTATTCTGTATATCTGATAACGCTTTTTGCATAAAGCCAAATTTATTCTCAGCTTTATGTTGCACAGTCAGGGAATCTCTCTCACAGGAGAGGAAAAGAATTTTTTTTAAGAATAACCTTCTAAAATAAATAAGCCACCCCACGTTTTCTGACTGATTTTTTAAATTTCAGCTTGCATGAACTCCGTATGTTTGCTGATAAAATCTTCAACACGCTGTCCACACTGAGGGTTGGATTGCCAGGTCCATGGCAGCTGCAGTGGGCACAGCCCCCATTCTCACCAGCATCCCCTGCCTTCTGCCAGGAGACCGCTGCCAAGGGATTCCAGCTGCTCCCTGTCCACCAGGGCTGGGCATGCTGCCTCTTTAACAGTATGTCTGAGTGCAGAGGTCTCAGAAGTACCTTTTAATGTCAACATCTCATCAAAGACCTTTCATTTTCTCACACATAACACCTTTCCAGACTTCAGAGATCTGTTATTTATGTTTCCTTATCCCTTTTTGTTCCTTTTCCATTCAGCTTTAAGAATTCGTGTTTCTTAACTCTCTCAGTGAAGTCTGGTACAAAGGCAGAAAAAGGTAACTATACATTTTTTTTTTTTTTTAAATTCCTCTCATATGGTCATTTTCTCCTGAATAACTAGTGAGTAATTTTATTTTCAGAATATACCAGGCAGTCTCTGGATAGTCAGAGTTCATTTTCAGAACAACAAAACCTTCTCTCCATCTCAGGAAGGTATTAATTATAAGGGCTGCCATTATTCCACTAATAATGTCACGTGGGATGATTAACTGACTCCTACTTGATAGCTCTTAACCCTGAAATATGTTAGACTATATCTTAGTAACTGTCTAAGCATCATTCTCTAGCAGGATTTCATTGCTCTGCCTAGGGCATAAGGAAAATTAACTAAATATAAAAATATACATTAATTTTAGTGTTCTTAGAGGATGCTAATCACATATCCATCACAAAGACAAACATAGGATAGCTAAGAGAATGAAATGGCATCTAAACCCCAACTCTGCTTGAGCTATCACTCTGGCAAGTTTGATATAAAGAAATCTTTAGAGGACCAATGCAGAATAACAGTATAATTTTTGTAGTAGTTGAGGCAGAACAGCTAGAACTTGGTAAAATATCTCTCTTTCTCAGACGGATACCTATCAGAAGGTGATTTCTACTTTTATCCAATATTTATTTCTGTTCTTTGCAATTTACCACAAAACTAATACCCATTCACTCATTTTTTGAAAACATAATGCCTTGGGCTCCTGTGTATCGAAATGGTAGCTGAAAAGCATGACATGAATTCTAACATTACAGAAGGGCACCGTGCAGAATGACAACAGTCTCGGCATGGGAGTGTGCAGCTTACAGCAGCATGGACCACGCTGCCATTTGGCAGGTGGTTTGGAATGGAAGAATCTGGCTCAGAAGAATGAGGAGAAAATCACACCATAAAATTAACGTCTGCTGGAGCAATCTGATCCCCAAAGAGGCCATTACCATGGGGACTATGGATGAGCTTTGAAAGTAATAACTATGTGGCTATTACTCAGCAAGCCCTTCTTTTCCCCCATCCAGTGCATCTGTTCAGAAATCACTTTTGCCTTTGCACCAGAGGAACAGATTCACAGCAAGGGCTCTGCTGCCTGGGGAAGCCACTGACCCTGGGATTCCTACTCCATCACCCTCTGTCTGATCCCTTTGATGACACTTACACCCATGGACAAGGTGAAGATCTCCTTGATCTCCCATGGGGTCTGTTGCCTCCAGTGACAGATGTACTGTGCATGGCAAAGCTCATCTGACTGCACAGACCCAGCTCCAGAGACTGTGTAGTGCTGGACACAGAGCGACCCTGACACAGCTTTGTGGCTGCCAGTCAGTCCAGCTACCCATGTGCCAGTATCTCTTCTTACCTGCCTGAGAGTCTTTTGTGGTGCCAGCTAGCACGGAATACAAAGCACAAGAAGTTGAACCTGTCCTAATTGTGTAAGAAAGTCAAGGTCCCTGTTCAAGTGGGTCTAGATGAGGGCCATTGGCTCACTGATCTTGTCCTTAAAACTGTGAGGTTTGTTTCCTCATGGTAGCTGTTTTCCCCAGTAGTTTTCTCCTCACCTGTTTAAAGTGGTGCTGTGGATGTTTTGCAGCAGTGCTCCATACCATGGGATCTGATGCCCTCAACTGCATTAACATATTTATCCTCCTAACCTCTCAGTGAAAGTTAAATGACCTCCCCCATTTCATGCATGGAGTCCTTAGTTGGCTAAGCACAACTTTATCCTTACTCTCTCAGTGATCTCCAATACAGCAATCAGGTTACTTTTGGTTTCTCTGATACAAGATTATGTCTTTTTACTGGAGTTTTTAAACAACTCCAAGGAAAATAACTCATTAACAGATGGGAAAATAATTGAATTCACGAAGTAAAAACTGAAGTAAACTTAGGAAAGCTCTGGACATCCTCTCACAGGGGAGTCTGCTGCTCTTACTTAGTCTGTTTCTTAAAGCTGACAATTCATTTTGCATTAGCAAATACTTTAGGGAAATCCCATGTGCTTACAGACTCTGCAGTAATAAAGCTAGATGTTAGTAAATAGTTAATGTTGTGGGACACTGGGATGTCAGCCAAATACTCTCATTTTCTTTAATGTTTTCTAAGAGCTTATCTGAAAGGTATTTGCAAGCAACACAATACTTCACAGATTGAACTTCTTATGGCTGGCATTCCTCTTTGTCCTCACATTCCATGCACTGCTTGTTTGTCTTCCTTAACGTTGCTCTCCAGACCTGACATGTTACAGTAACTGCCCCCAAAGCTTTATTTTCTTGTGCGATCCTGATGCAGAAGCCTATCACCTTAAGACATTAATAGAATTCCTCTTAAAAATGACTCTGCTCAAGTTTGTGCTCACTAGCTCATTAGTTCAAGAAACATTCAGTTCAGATGTTGAATTATCTAAATTGCTGAAGCCGATATACCTGCGCCAAAAAATTGAGTCCTCCACGTCATTCAGTGGAAACCTTCACTGACTTGTCACATGAATACAAGTCTAAATTGCCTTCTTTGTTTAAATCTCTCTCCTTGGACTGGCTTCACCCTCCTTTTTCTCCTGCCACAGAAAGCACCAACTACTGCCTGCACTCACAGCTAATCTTCCTCTCATACTAGGCACATGTCTGTCCTCTTCACAGAGTCTGGATCATTTAATCTTTTCCAAGTCGGTGTATCCTAACTTAGAACTACCTCTAATATCTCCAGTCTTGAATACTGTCCCTGGCCACACACATACACACCAGTGCCATTTCATTTCACTAAAGACTTTGTTATGTATTTCTGCAGGTAGAACTCATACAGATTGTTAAATCTTTGCCTGAGAAGTTCAGGTTCAAGCACATTAAGTAACATATATAATATGCCAATCTCTGTAATAAACCTCATGCATAAAAGGATATGTGGCAATCTGCAGAGCACTGAAAAGCCTTGGAGCTCCTTATAAAGTAAGAAATTACAAATGCCTAGTAAATTAGGCAGCAAAACAGGTTGTTGCTTCACTCCATTTTCTAAATAAAGTTTGAGCATCCCCATCCCCATTAGCAGACATTTACAAGCAGCCCAAGGGGCTCGTATCTAACAAGACATGCATGCAAGTACTGAGATCAGACTTTAACTCCACCCAACAGCAAAACTCAGAGATGCAGTAGGACACGAAGGTCTACCTGTGCTTGTCCGCCCGAGTGCAGCGGTGGGTGCGGTGAGGTCTGGTGGTGTGCCGCGTGTGCGTGAAGGTGCGAGTGGGAGTGGTGGTGGGGATGGTTCTGCTGGTGATGGGGCTGAGGATGAGGATGGTGTGCCGGATGCTGGTGCTGATGTGGGTACGAATGATGAGGTGGCAGTGTCTGGTGCTGATGAGGATGTGAGTGCATATGATGGTGCGGTGTCTGGTCCTGTCGCGAGCTCATCATTTCCATCATGTGGCCCATGGTGTTCATATTCCCGTTCGACATGGCGGCAGGATGATGAGTCAGGGCTGCCTTCAATCTCTGGAACAGAACAAGGCAGAAAATTCAACATTTGTACGTGGTGATCGGACCAATCAGAAATGCTGTCACAGAAATGGTGCCCACCTTGTGTTTTGAGATTTATTTAGTTTTTCTCTTGCTGTTCCCTTGATAAAAGGCATCTTACTTCAGTTTGAGAAAGAACATATTCTTAGGCTCTAATCTAGTTTTCTACCGCAAATATTTAAAGATTAAAATGTCTGAATTGAAATTTAACAGTTACACATTTCCTACTGTGCTTTTGAGGAAAAATAACTGTCTCTCTCTTTGGCCAGCTCAGGAGAGTTACCTTCAGCAAGCTTGTACTTTTGCAACTTTAAAAATGAAAGTCTGATTAAAATAAAGATACAACGAAATGCCCGTCTTATTTTTACTTCAGATATTATTTAAACGACTCATTGGAAAATATATTGCATTGACATGTTTTTCAAATTCTGGTATACTAGTACCCAGCCTGTTCTTTCATCACAGAGATGGGAAAATAATGAGGGTCGCCTCAACCTGATCCTCCTTCTTTGCTGAAAAGTTCAAGTGTGTGTTGTCCTTTTATCACATGCTGACCTCCCTCTGTTTTGTATGCCACATGTCACTGGATTCAGCCCTGGAATCTGACCAGGGCAAAACTTTCCTTAGTATCAATGGGATTTGTTCCCTTTTACCTGAACACAGCTAAAGGCCAGTGGGAAAGGTTGAAACATTTTGGACTGCAGCATAGGACCTTTGTGTACACAGGATACTGCGGAAATACAGAGTAAAAAAGTTCCCTTTCAGCACAATTACAGGGTCATCCCAAAGCTGTGAGCTGTGGCATACAGACACCTTGCTGTTTTCATCTGACCCTTGGACTACTGAAATTGTTGGCCTCCTACAAGAGTGTGCCAAAGGTGGAACCTCACAGATGCCAGCTAGGAGAAGAGTTTCTTCCAAACCCATAGAAACCTCCTTCACATGCGTGGTTCTGCTTCTTGCTTAACATAGAACATTATCTACAGGCAGCCACCCAAGGCCTCTTTAACTCTCAATATTTTCAAAGAAGTCAATTTATTTACTCTCACTAATCAAGTATTAGCAGAAAATGTTAAGATAAAATAGAAAGGAAGGAGGTGCTTGGTATCATTTGATGATGATACCAGCACAATTTGAATAACCCATCGACTGCCTCATATCCAGCCAGAGCATAGGATGAATAGCAGAGAGCTCATCTGTAGGAGATGTCACCATAGGACAGTCAGTAAAAATATGCAGTGTGGGAGGCAGAGGGGTGAATGGTAGGAGGCACAGAGGTGAGCCTTTCCCCATAGCAATATCTGTCTGTGGGTCACAGATGATTGTCAGAAGATCCTATAAGCCAATGTGACAAAAAATGCCAGCAGAGGAACAGTGGCCAGGCTGAACTGCATTTTGGTTCTGTCTTTAAAGCAAAAGGAGTGACTGCCAGGACTCTCAGAACCTATAGGTAGGGATTGCATTCTATTTTGTATTGAAATAACATCTGTCTGTTGCAACACTGCAAGGCCACAGGTAAAGGCTTCTATGTTCAAAGCTGTTACTGTACTGTGTTTGTACAACAGTTAGTGAGAAAGAAACAAATTCTTAAAGGGAAAAAAATAAAAGAAAAATAGAGGAAAAAAAATAAGGTTGTGGAAGGCAAAAGAAGAAACATTCAATTCAAAGGGTCATTCTCAAGTTTTTCTATCCACGTGCTTTTTCAGACTTCATGAAGGTCATTCTACTGAGACATTCTGATAGATCTATTAATCTAAATTTGGTGACTTCTTTCACTAATGATCAATAGGCTGACCAAGACTTTTTAAAAAAAAGATATATTTGCAAAACACATCAGTATCTCAGCTTGCAAGAATGAAGTCTAGACTGATGTCTTTTAAGAAGTTTCCTTAAAAAAGTCTATCAAACCATAACTGCATGGCATGTGTCCCATCCTGATGATCTTCTCAAAAATAGAGATCAAAGGTAACTGCTAGTGAGGTTAAGTACCTCCTTCTCTACCTCTGAAGTCAGAACAGAGGGCAATCTAATATCAATAGCCATAACCCATCCTGGGCACCAACTGGAGGACTGGAGCAGCTGTTGTCCTTAACATTCCTGAATTCAAGTGCTACCATGGTTACCCCAAGCAGCTCCTCGCAATGCTCAGAATAACTGGTGTTACCCAGGAGTGTATTAGGAAAAATACAGGGGAAAATGCATTAATAAGTCAAGTCTTTCTCTGTGTCATGTTTCTTCAAAACTCACTAAGATGTTTTTCATGGAGCGGAGCCACCATGCACATCTAAGACAAAGCACCAACAAAAGCTGTTGTAACTTTGTTTTCTGAATCTCAGTGCAAAACAACCAAGCTCTCATTAGCCAGCAGTTTTATGTGATGAATACCTTACAAAATCTACCGTGTCTATTTGTCAAAGACCTCTGAAACTGAACTACAGTATGTCTTCTAAACTGCAGACTTTCAAAGCAAAGAAAAAAAAAAAGGGAAAAACTTAATCTGTGAAGAAACATTTTTTTTTCAGCTGTAAAAACTGAGGCTTGCTAGTGTGGTGCAACTTCAAGGAGAATAAATTATTTTGTTTTCTTTCTGTAGCCCTTCTACTACATCCATTTATTTGAGATAGCAAATCAAGAGAGACGGTGAGAGGTCTGACATGCAGCTGGTTTCAGTCAGTAGGGGTCATTTCCATTTGGTCTGTGTATTTTACAAGCTCCTTGTTCACTGTTCCCAATGGGAGGGTGGGCCAGCTGCCCTGGATCCCAGTCCTGGTAAGAAACCAGCTCTCTACATCATCCTGTCCCAAGGCAGCAACAGCCATTGCCTCCCTTTAACTTCATGCTTAGATCAGCTCCGCAGCAGCAAGAGTCCTGTCCATGCCCACATCTGGAGCAGCCTAAATCTTCCAATAACCAGTCACTGCTGCCCATCAGAAACATTCAGGGAACTATAAATGTTGTTTTTTTTTTTTCCCATTTGGTCTTCAGTGAGATCAATTGTTTTCAATGTTTCAGTTAGAGCAGAGGGAGGGAAAATCACCAGAACCTGGTAAACTCTTTGCACCAAGTATGTGTAGCACTCAAAGGGCAGGCTGCAGTTTTGTTATTGTTTCCTTTATGTGTGCTAATTGCAAGCAGCTGTTTTAGTTTAGTGTCAAATAAAATGTGATGGCATAAAAATTAAGCTTACTGGACTGACGATGCCACCAAATTCCACTCTAGAATGAAATGGTAACCCAAGATCCAATTCTGTGGCCGTTCAGTTTTTTCAGGAACTGTGTGACTGACTCCACCAGAGCCTGCAGAGACCTGGGAGTTTGCAAATTGGGACTGAAACAGAAGACTTGCTACTCAGACCTGCTTTCACCTAAACCTGAAATATCTGCTAACCTCATACCAGTGATTTTTAGGGCACAATCCCTTATTTCTCCCTTTTATAAGGCAATAAAAAAAAATCCCTGCCAAGCCAAGAGGAAATGGAGGTCCTCACCTTTCCTGACTTTTGGCCCTTACTGATTATTTTTATTATTTTATCAAAGTAACATAGTGGCCAGCATCAGTTATAGCTGATTTCCACTCAGTCATAACATTTCAATAAATGACTGTGAGTGACACAGACAACAAGAGAAATCTTTCACAGAGAACAGCCTGCTTTGCCTCTGATCAAGTGAATAAATAAGATTCCCTTTTGATCCTACAGGAAGTCAGAAGCACATATACTCTCGTCTTTGATGTTGAGGAGGAAATACAAACAGTGGATATTGGTGCTTCACAGGTATGAGCATTGTGTTGCCTGTCCAGAACAGGGAACTGTTCCTTCTGGCAATGCCCCTAACTGACACATTTACTCTGAAGCTACCCCACTAAATGCCATATGAAGGTAACACCTCAAAGAAGTTATCCTTGTACCTGGAGTATTGGGGGTTTTTGGAAACAAGACAGTTTTCACAGTGCTTCTTCCGTCTAAAGACTGACATCATGGTGCAGTTAATTGCTTGATGCTTCCTTTTATCAACATAGATCCTAACTTACACACTGAACATCTTTTGACAAACCCCAAATCTGCCAAAAATAGCCTTCAAGCATTTGAGATCCTGAATGAAAAACAGTACCAGCTTCCCTAACACTTCTGCTATTCTGGATCTGGCTGCTTTCTAATTTTCTTCAATTGTGACATGTATTTCAAAGTTGGCTTGGTTTTTGCCTTACCATTCTTTCTCAAAAATTGTTAGTTTAAAACAGACAGCATTTTTTTTAGTTTGTTAAAAAAAAAAAACAACACTGTAAATTTGGAGGTTACTTTCCCCACATTTAAAAATGCAAACAATTTTGTGGGCTTCACATGTATACTAATATTTATAATAGTTAATCAATATTTACAATATTTATATCACATTATATTTAAAACAGGCTATACATATTATATGCCATAATCTGTATATGACTATAAAATACAACTTTCTCCCATTCATGTCTCAATGGAGAAATTACTACAATCTTCAATTTTACAGGTGCTCTGTGCTTGCATCAAACAATAAGCTATTATAACACCCAGCTGAATTTTAGGTTGGGACAGACATGGAATGCTGGTTTTGAATAGGATTGAATTGTTCCAAATAAGTATGCATTGCTGCACTCAGAAAAAAAAGCTCTCTTCCCTTCTGGTCTGCATGCCCAAATCCCACCAAATTAGAAAGAGACAAGACCAGCTGCAGTATCTAGTTAATGTCTGGTATATTCTTATTGGGAGATTATATCAGACCCCAGAAGGCACATGAAATATGATCTCAAAGATACTTTTGTGCACTAGTGACTGTGATTCTAGTCCCTATAATACAAGGGTTTAATAAGTTCCCCACAGGGGACAGAAGAGTCTAGAGAGAGGTGGGAAATCAGAAAGGATTACAGACATCAAGCATCGCCACACATCTGCAGTTCAGTAGCAACCTCAGAGTAATGATCTTGATTAGCCAAACTCCATGGCAAGCATACCATTGACTTCAGTGTCACTAATATTGTTTTCTCTTCTGCAATAGTCAAGCTTTCCTTTTAACTCTAAGCATCATACTGAAAATTAATATACAGAGTTAAGCCAGTGACAGCTAAAGCTGTGAATATAACTTCATCCAGCACTGAGCATCCATTTCAGAGCATCACACCGAATTTTATCCTTTCCTTTAACTATGACTTCGACAAGAGAACTTGTCGAAGTCATAGTTAAATGTCACCCAGGTCTTTTACAGTTGGCTGCTGACAAGCATTTCACAGTGTAAGTAACAGAAACCACTCTTTGCAAATGTTCCACTCGCATTCATAATAGTAAATTGGAAGCGACTCATCTCCACTCAATAAGTGAACTGCAGATACTTATGAGCACATTTCAGAGACTGGCAATTAGAAAGTCTCTGATGCCACATTAAATGCTTTCTCCTACATTTCTTGTGCAGTAAAATACAGTCCTGCCTATTGATGGAAGGAGGAGTAAGATGTGTGAGAAGGACATGAGATCCAGAACTGAAGTGACACATTACACTAATGTAAAGAGAAAACTGGGATACATTTAATTCACAACTCGCCAGTAAACAGTGCCAAATTGCTAATCTTCGAATTATTCTCAGGCTGTTTGGCAAATCTGAATTACACTTTCGCCTTCTTTTGTGCTTTTTTCCCGACTTAGTCGGATTTTGTAACAACATGAACAATGGATCGTCATCCAGCCTTCAGTGCAGCTCAGCCTCTAATAAAAACAACAAATTTTCTCCCTTGTATTTCCAAATGCAAACTGAATTAAACTTCAGCGGAAGGCAGCAAGAATCAACTGCAAACAATCAAAGCAGCAATAAAACTAATAGACACCACGCTGCTCAAGGACAGGTCAGCTGCAAGAGCTGCTCCACTGTCCCTGAGCTCGGGGCACGGGGGAGCTCTGAGAAGCCACGCTGCCCGCTGACATCAGCCCCAGTGACGTGACGGATGGCTCTCTGCATGGCTGCCAGTTTTAAGTAATCAATTGCAGGTCAAAGCCAGGGTAGCCCAAGGGTATTCTGTCGGAACTGCCATCTTCTGGTGATGGCATTTCATTGAGAACAGCCACGGCTCCAGGGACAGCAGAAAACATGAGTGAGTTTACCTCCCAGCTCCACCCAGCAATTTCCTTCTGCTCATCTCAGAACACCTTGCAAAAAAGGTAAGTACCAGTATCCTTGTGCAATGCCTTGTTAATGATTAGAAAAAGACCAAATTCTCCGTTCCTATTCTACATGCCTTTTTAATGAACAAGTAAATTATAATCAAGGCAGAAAATACACTGAAAATATGGTTTATATTTCTCACCATATACTATTTCTTGCATGAATCATTTCTCAAATCAGTATTAAACAACTGGATTTGATTTGCACAGGAGTCAGGAAATGTAAAGTTCAAAAAATCAAACCCCTAATTCCCACCAAGTCTAAGTCAATCCCTCCATGTGTATCCATGACAAGGCATATTTAATTATGTAATCACACAAAAGACAGCAAAGTGATTTATTACTGGCAAATGGTATCATATAATTTCAACACACAATACCAATGAAAGGATCCAAAAAATACAACCAACTTGTGACTGATTTCCCCACTGTGTGGCAGAGTCCAAAAGAAAAGCAGCTACTTAGCTGCTACCTACCCCTGGAGAGGCCAGTTTCTGACAGCAAAATGCCTGAAACTTGGGGATTAATTACCTCATTGCTGGTTTTGTCTGGGGCAGACCTAATTTTCTTCATAGTAGCCAGTATGGGGCTGTGTTTTGGATTTGTGCTGTATCGACACAGTGTTGATAACACACTGTAACATTTTAGTTATTTCTGAGCAGGGCTTGCACAGGGTCAAGGCCTTTCCTGCTTCTTGTCCTGCCCCAGCAGCCAGCAGGATGGGGGTGCACAGGAAGCTGGGAGGGGACACAGCCAGGGCAGCTGATCCCCACTGACCAAAGGGATGTTCCATACCATCTGATGTCCTGCTCAGGATATAAAGTGAGGGGAAGTAGAAGGAAGAGGGGGATACTCAGAGTGATGACACTTGTCTTCTCAAGTCACCATTATGGTTGATGGGGCCCTGCTCTCCTGGAGATGGCTGAACACCTGCCTGCTCATGGAAGTGAATTAATTCCTTGCTTTGCTTTGCTTCTGTATGACTTTTACTTTACCCATTAAACTGTCTTTATCTCAATTAATGCATTTTCTCACTTCTATCCTTCTCAATCAATCCCCTATTCCACCAAGAGAAAGTGAGCTAGCAGCTTTGTGGGGCTGAGTTACAAGGTATCAGTAGGCAGGCACATATCAAATCACCGTTCTAGTTCTCCAAATAGTCAGTCTTTTGCTTACTTAGTCCTCCAGATTAATCTATGGGCTATTCCCATGCATGCTACACTGTCACCTGTGGGAAAAACAGAGAAAAGAGGTGGCAATAAAATCACTCAGTGTTTATCACACCCTGTAAGACACTATGAAAACTTGGGCTTAAGGGAACCTGAGTCTGTACTGCTCATCTTCGTGATCTCTTCTCTTAGATCCATGTTAAAGCTCATTCCCAAGGTGAGGCACCATAGATTCTTTCTTCACATTGGACATAAAGCACTTTTAGCAAAGTATCTGGCAGAGGAGTTGAAGCTCAGGTCTTCCTCACTCCTGCAAGCAAATGCTCTAAGTATGTTTCTAAAATCATATTTCCATCTTCCAGGACAATGCAAGTGGAAANATATATATATATATTGCCTGAGAACACAACGAACATTTATGATTGTATTTAATGAGAAAAGTTGGAATTGATTTCAGAGGAAGTGGGGGAATTTCCTATACAAGCCAGATAGAGAGCAAATCCTCAAATCAGGGCACTCTAACACTGCAAGGAACACTAGGTTTGCGTATTTTAATCTGTACTCAGAGATCAAATGGGATTAGCACTGCCAAAATTTCTCCCTACAGAATACTACTCTGAAGCTTTGAGACCCCTTAATGTGTGCTTCAGCTTTTTGACGACAATGCAAATTGCTTACTTTCCTTTTCCCTCTCTTGAGCATAAAACACACACCAAGAATACAAGAAGGGCAGGTTCAAAGTCTTTCCTGTCAGAAGATTTCTGAACTTTCATCACCCACCTCTCACTAAGGCTGATTATGATTAAGTCATTCATATTCAAAGAAAAATGCCATCCAAGTACATAAAACTTGGGATTTTATTTTTTCCCTTCACTGGTGTGATTTTTGAATACTCGTTTTTCCTGGATTAAACCCAGCACGTTTAAAGGGCTACTAGCAAGCCAGAAATCAGATACATGTGCACTTAAAAGTCCTTTGATTTCATCCCAGATGTGCAGTGCTCAAGGGCGGACACACACACACACACACACACACACAGAGCACAGAGGACATGATCTGGTCTGTAGATTCTGTTTCAAGATTATACCAACGAGACTCTGAAATGTAAAACTGAAGCCCTGACCACTTACAGCCATTAGAGATCCCAGGGCTCTCTGTGAAAGAGTATTGATGTTCATTAGCCCCTTGGTCTGACTGGAGAATTCACTGCAGGTAATTAGACGTTGTCTCATTACCACACAGTTTCAGGTGAAGTTATTTTTCTTCTTCATTTCTAAGGTAAGTGATTCCTGAAACATTTTTAAAGCATTCATGGATTTTTTTTTTTTTAATGAAGAAATGACTAGAATATAAAGTACAGTACAGGGACATATAAAATAAGAGGGTTCTTATGGGCTATTTCACATTTTTTTAAAGCTTTATTTCTTCATCTAACCCAAAAGAATGAAAATAGCATTTTAATTCAGCAGACAGCTTTCAATTAGTAACTGTGAAAACAGAATGTCTAGTGGCTTTTTAAATACATACACTCCGGTACAGCATGTAGTAGGTAGACACAAACCATAAAAAGTGTGAACAGGTTAGTTTAGTGTCAATTTTCACTGTTATAAAATGAACAAATTTATGCTGGGAGTTATATGAATGGTTATCTTTAATATTCAGCACAGATCACATTGGTGTTGATAAGTACTGTCCCATTACACCCCCATGTAAGGTCTCTTATGCCCTTCCAGGTTTCCCCATGTTGTCCCCCTGGCTCCATCCCTCAAGCTGCTGCCCTCCACCCTGCCCTTTTTGTTCTCCACCTGCAATGCCATCCCCCTTTGTTCATAGCCAGCTCAAGTTGCTGCCTTGTTTTTCACCACTTCACATGTATCAGCTGCTTTCAAACAGAGGTGTCTTGGGTCAGAAGCATTGAATTTCAAAGACACTTGAGGCTCCAGGAACAGCAACATCTCAAACCTCTACCAGATACCAGCTGCCTACTCTATCAGTACCACAAGGTTTTTTAATACACTTTAGGATAGTTACAGTGTGAAAGAGAGAAAAAGAATGAAGCCTTCTACTATTCTTTTCTTTTATTGGAGTTGGTGATTTACACTAATGGGTCTTACTTTGTGTTTGAAAGGGCTAGGAATGCATCCTCACACACTCCCCATGGTTCAGTTGGCAAGCAATGACTTAGTAAAATGCAATATATTAGCAGCTTGCTCTCTTGCACGTTTGTAAACGTGGCATGTTTACTCTTTGGCGATGCTGCTTTTCAGAGCAATGTGTCAGAGCAAACCAAAACAATCACCTTCCCCAGCAAAAAGAAGGATGCTGCCTGCTTGGTAAGCCATTGATTCAACCTGTCATTTCTGGACAGCTGGATTTGGCTTTCCCTTGGCATGTACCACAGGATACAGAACAAATTTGCACAGGTCAGGGGCCTGGCTAGACCCACAGTTGCAGTGGCTGTCACACAAACAGGATTTCCTTTCCAGCACCAAGGTATAGCATATCCTGCTTCATTGTGGACGCTTCCCAGTTCCTCCTGCCAGTGGAAAGAGGGCATAAATAACCATCTAAGGCCAAATTCCTGGAAGAGGTGGCCTGTCTCAGACAGATAGGAGGAGGGTCCATGCAGCAACCTGCACCCTGAGGGCCATAGAACACCGTGTGTTGAGTGATGCTAGAACCACACACCTCCTCACCTACCTGAAGCAGCTGCCAGCATCCTGGGAAGAGACAATTCCTGCACACCAGTTATCTGTCTGTGCTCACTGTCCTTCACAGCACAAATGAGTCTTCTGGTTGCTCCTGCTATTACCCTACCTTCCTTTTAAAAATATTTTTAAATATTTCTGTACTTCCACTGAGTGAAAGAGAAAGGCATAAATACCATCTTGTTTAACACATCTTCCTGTCTCCTCTGCCTGCCTTGCAGACAGCATTATACATCTTCCTGACACCACCATTGTCTGATTCATTTGACATATGCACCAAGAAAAAAATGTCATGTTCTGAACAAGAACATAACACTGTGATCTCATTCCCATCTCAGACTCTGCAGCACCTCCCATTTCTTGCTGTTCTAGAAAAAGGACTGGGAAGCTTTTCCAGCTTGCTTACTGGGAAACTTACAGAAGAGATGTGGTAATGGGAAACCAGACCAGCAAAGGCACACATGCACTTAGACAAGCATGTTGGAAATAAAGGTAATGCCACAGGAAATTCAGCTATTTGCATCCTACTTAAGAGTCTGAAGCAGCGAAATCTTTTTCATCTCCTGTTACTTAGGAATATTGAGGAACACAGATATTTCCAAAGGGGAACACCACTTTGAAAGGTGATGGCAGGGACATTCTGACTGTATGAGGAAAATCACTGACCCCTTCTGTCTCACCATTTTCCTCTCTTTTGAAACAAAAAAGTCTCAGGTATCACCGACATCTGTGACATCAAAGGTTATGATGAAGTTCCCCTTTTTGTCTGGCATGCCAGCAAGTCAGTGTAAGGCTTCCTGATGCCTTGTCTCATAGAATCATAGAACTGCAGAACTGTGTGTGTTGGAAGGGACCTTCAAAGATTGTCTAGTTCAGCCCCCTGCAATAAGCAGAGACATCTACCATTTCTCTGGGTGTTTCACCATTCTCATCATAAAGAATCTTTTTCAAATCTTCTTCCTGCTTTTTTTTTTTTGGTCTGGTCTAAACCTACCCTTTTTTAGTCTAAAACCATTACTAGTTACCCTGTCAGAACAGGCTCTTCTATGGAGTTTGTCCTGATCTTTCTTGTAGTCCCCCTTTAAGCACAGGAAGGCCACAATAAAGTCTGCCCAGAGCCTTCTCTTCTCCAGGCTGGACAGCCGCATATCTCTCAGCCTGTCTTCATAGGACAGGTGCTCCAGCCCCCTCATCATCTTTGTGGCCTTTTGTGGGGATTCTCAGTTCAGTCTTTGAAAGACCAGAGATAATTTCTCCCAGGCTCAGCCTGGGAAACTTAGAGAAAAGAATTAAAACAATTATTATCTTATCCTTTGTACCTGGTGTTGTGCAAGGTGCTTCCAAGAAGGAGCTGTTCCCTGTTTAACCAATAGTGCAAGAGGAGTCTCCTAAAGACCAACCAGGTCTTAGGTTCACGATCATCTCTATGAGAGTGTGATATTCTATTAATAAATGCCTTTATGCCTTCGGAGTCATGGAGTCTATGTCACCTCTCTTTGTTGTCCCTAAACTCAATGACGACAGCCTTTGTCTGGACTGACTCCCATGTCTTTCCTGGTGCTGAGGATTTCAGAGGTGCATGCAGTGCTCCAGGTGGGATCTCATGAGAGTAGAGTAGAGCAGAGGGACAGAATCCTGTCCCTTGACCTGCTGGCCATGCTGCTTTGGATGCAGCCCAGGATACAGTTGTGCCAAGTTTACATTGCCAGGTCAAGTCCAGTTTTTCTTTCACCAATATCCCCAAGTCCTTCTTGGCAGGGTTGCTCTCAATCCCTTCATCCCCCAGCCTGTATTGATGCTGAGAGTTGCCCCAACCCAGTGACATGACCTTGCACTTAGCCTTGTTGAACCTCATGGGGTTCCCATGGGCCCCCTTCTCCAGCAAGTCCAGAGTTCCTCTGGATGGCATCCCATCCTTCAGGTGCTTCAACTGTGCCACTCAGCCTGGTGCCATCTGCAAACCTGAAAGTGCACTTGACCCCTCTGTCTGTGTCAGTGATGAAGATATTAAACAACAGCCCTTCCTGCTTGATTGCAACCCTCGTTGCCCCTCATGTGCAGCTTCTGTCTCAGCCACAGGAGGTCACAGCTGAGAGATGGCTGTGTGCTGGCAGCTGAGACACAGGCAGTCTTGCCCCAAAACTGTGCCTCTGTTCCTCTTTTCCAGTGAGCCACAGGAACGTCTGCTCTGCCTACAGTCTTAATAACCCATTAGCAGCCTGGCCAAATGAGTGAGCCTCTCACTGCTACTTCTCTTTGGAGTTCTGCCAAGGGACAAAAGACCAGGGGCAAGGAGGGTTGAGACAAACCAAATCAGGTACTTGGGTGGGCAGGGGAAGGGGGAAAGTGGGAGAAGAACTGGAGAGGAAATGTTGAGGCAACTATTTTTTTTCATTTTTTCCCTGCAGTTAAAGCATTGACAGATAATTTATCACACATTTTGATGGTGCTCCAGCTGGCAGGGAAAAGAGCTATCTGTTTATTAATTCAATTAGCCTGCTTATTTATCAGCAGAGGGTGAGAAGGTGCAGTCACAGGCCAAACTGTGCCAGTCTCAGACCGCCTGCTGTCGGGCTTAGAGGATGACTCGGAGTGGGAACATCCTGCCCCCACTGCTCTGGCTGGTGTGCTCATCACCACACTATCTCAGGCATTCTGAGGTAAGAAGAGGGAAAAATAAAACAAAAAATCTAACAGGACAGGTTATGCATGCCAGTGAATGTCCAAAGCAGGCTTACAGTCAAAGCCTCACAGCTTTGATGCCATCAGTTCAATGCCCTAAAAGTATTGGTTATATCTGACATTCTGCCCAGAACTGAATTATTTACCTAATTAAAACAGTTGAATACACTTTAACTTTTGAATTCAATGGGGATAGTGTTCAAACCAACACATTAATATAGCACAGGGCTGCTGGAAGGGGGAGGAGAGAGCAAGGAGTGTGCTGTCCAGGTACCCACCAACACTTGTCATGTTTGAGGAGGAAGAAAATGTGGGAGGAAAAAAGGCTGGCTTTGGAATGGCAGAGAAATTCCCTGAGCTAGGAGGGCTGGAAGAGTGGTCAGGACACTTCTTCTTTTTAGGACTACGAGTTTTCTTTGCCACTTGTTAAAAAGTCTCAGAATTCTGACTGTTGAAGCTCCAAATTCAGAAACTGTTGTGCAAAATGCTGCTTAGAGCTATCTGAGCTGAACCACAAGATATGTGGGAAGCCCATGGTGCTGGAGTGCAATTTCCCTATAGCCAAAAAAATCCTCCAGCCCTAGAACCTGCAGGCCATCATTTCTATGTGATTCCAATGCTGTCATAAACAGTGTTTACTTTTCTCTTGCTTCTTTTTCTATCATACATAAACACAGTTGCAATATAGATGTACTGGCTTCCAGGTTTTATGTGTCTACATAAAAGGCACATATGGCTTCCCATTCATACAAGTCCTGCAATGCTTTGACTTAAAAATGAGGCCTCTGACAAGGACAGAGGGGTCTCCTTGAGATAAGGCTAGGACACACATGCTCTCAAATGACTGTTTCATTGCTCTTCTTGTTTTGCTCCTGCACCACCAGATGTTTAAGGAAAATAAGCATTTTAATTTTTTTTTTTCTTTAAGTTTCTTTAGACTTGTTCTTCTGCCTTTTGAACTCTTGCAGGATATTTCAAGGCAGGACACTATATCTAGTCAGGATGGCAGTGAATGCTTCCACTGCACATAAGCTCAAAGGACCCTCTAAATAAAGGTTCTCTATAAATACATCTCCTCCGCCCCTCAGTTTCACAGCCAAGTTTGCCTTTTACTTCTCCTGGCTGATGATTAGTTTAATATTCTGAACCAAGATCCTGCTTGACAGATGATTCCACTACCACTGATAGTTTAGACCACCTATCAACATTTTATAAATTCTTAATTTTCTCACTGCGGCCATATTGAACAGTTTCGTGCAAATGAGGCTTATAATTACCCAGATAAATCAGTCCAAAGCAGTATTTCTTAGGATCTTTCTCAATTTTCTCCCTGGAGGATGGGATCCCATCTGCTTTGCTACATTCAGGCTAATTGAAGGGCACTGACTTTTCCAAATGGATTCATTAATTACTCTCGTTAGATTCTCTGAGGGGTTCCTCATTCAATGGGTGACACTTGTGCTCTGCTATACCATCCACCCATGTTTAGCAATGTAGCTCTGACTCTCAGCTAGGAGCTAAAGCGTTTGCAGATGCGTTGGCAGGAGTGGTTCTGGCCTTTAACTGTACAGTGTTAGGAAACAAATGTAATTCTGCTTCTCCTTTGCTTCTAATTTAATAAGCATTCAGAATCTATAAATATTGTAACCATGACTGTTTCAATATGTTTTACTCCTTGCCATCATAAATAGAAGCAACTACCCCAAAGACAAAACCAGAAGTTTACAGGTATTGGATTGCCAACAGCAGAAAAAGAAGAGAAACAAGCATTTGCTGCCGTATTACAGAAAATCTGCCATGTGTAGCAGCATAATGTGACATTAAACTATTACATTTAAATACAAACCTGTTCTATATAATTCTGAGCCTTCATTGGTTTTATTTAGTACAACAGCAGCCTGGGTTTTCAATAAACTCATAGGTAATCATATTGCTCACTCAAACATCAGGCAGACACCAAAGGAAAATAAAGACCTATCTAGCAAAGGCCTAATTTAGGAGAGGATTACCACCACCTAGATGGCGACCATCTTCAGATAGGAGCAGGCAGAAGGGAACCTGCCAGTACTCGTGGAGTCTGGCTCTGCTGGAACCTGTATCAGTGTTCCCCGATAGCAGGCACAATTTCACACTACTTAAAATATTTTATATATCCAAGTGCTGGATTGGTTAATTCAGGTCTATGAGGCAACAGGCCTGGGAATTGGTGACACAATCTGCTGTGAGTGAACAACAAGCCTTCGTGCTTTCCAGGAATCCTAAAGCATTTTGTAAACATCAGGCTCAACTGTGGAAGTCGCCAGGCATCTCTGCGTAGGTCCATGCTGCCACACCTCACCCTGCTTTGAAGATGAGGGCAGTGTCACTAGATGTGGTGGGACACACACTTTACAGATCACTGAACTAAAACTCAGATTGCCTCAGTACCAGAGAAACCCTTAGTGGCAGGGCCAAACCACAGTCCAAGAGTGGACTTTCTTACAAACAGGCAACAGTACTGCTCCTTTTAACACTTTCCTGACAATGGTATTGCAAGTCTCCAGGATGCAAAAAGGGTCAATCTTCTTGTGCCCTACTAGAGGCAGTTACTTAAATCTAGGAACAGAAAATAGAAAAACTGTAGATATATATTTTAGTTTTAACTAGGTGGCTATTTTGGGCAGTCAATATCATACAAAAAAAATCCAATTATACGACTCATCTAACAAATCAGTGAATGTATAATTCTTCTATTGTAATTTGTCAAAGACATAATTATTCAGATAAACAGATCATGTACATAGGGCTGTAGGTATGAACACAGGGATGTATGCAGGGATGTACTTTGCTCTACAATTTAATAAGTTATTTCTCTTCTCTGACATCTTTTCTTTCCTAGCTCAGCAGTTGCGCTTCCCCAAAGCTCTGACCAAGATGCACTCGATAAGGAGCCTTTTTTTTTTGACAGAAAAGTTCTTTCTCACAACTTTCCCGTCTGATTCACAGCTTATCTTTTCTACATGAAGTAGCCCACTCACCCAGCAGCTAAAAAATTCACTCCTTCACTGGCCAGTACACCAAAGCAATGCATCTTCAGAGAGAAAGTCTGAAGCAACTCTGTCATCACCTGCCAGGACAGTGATCCCAAATTTGAGTGGCTGGCTATTTGATTTTTTTTTTTTTGGTCTCATTTTGTTTTTCTCTCATCTCTCCCTGGTTTATAAACAACCATTCAGCAGTCGAAAAGCAATTCAGAAATTGTTCACCAAAACAAGTAAAGCTAAGCAAGGAGGCCATATCTTTTGCTGCTTATTTCATGTTTTTCTGCATGGCTAGTGCTGGCAGACCAAATGCAGCAGCCATGCAGGCAGGTGGGCAGCCCCCTTCCCCTGCCCTCCCCTGCTAGCTGGGTGGTGGCTGCAGGGCAGCTACACTGCTCCATGTCATCTGAGAACCTGGACACGTCAGTCCATCCAAGTCCATGCCAGCGCTGCCAGCTAACACCGCATCTGGTTGTGTTTGAGTTCTCAGAAGGCAGCCAGGGATATTTTTGCTTAGGTTTATACATTTTATCACCTTTATGACAATGAAAATCTATAGCTTGAGTACTCTAGGTCCACAGGGACGTGGGTGTCCAGGACCTGTGAATCATAAGGAACGTTTTTCAGGGAAAAGGACACTCAGTGTGTTTTGCAATGTAAGAAATCAGTCTAGACATTACCAAGTTTTAAAAAACAATGTCGAAAGCAGCCCACTAAAATTTTTCTGAATTATTTAAAAAAACCCTTCAAAACCAGCTCCACATGCTCAAATGAACTTGATCACCAGCCCAAGACAGTGAGCTAGTCTCAGCCCTAGCTGCAGCGCTGCTACACCTTTTTAATCTGGAGCTGAGGAATATGACATATTATATACACCAGTGAATTGTAAAGTAGTTAATTTTCTGGGCAGTTGACAGAAGTGATCGATTGGCCCCACTCCTTACAAATGCCTCACCTTCTGTCTTCTCCCCTTGCTCTCCTCCCTCCCTGCTGCAGAAATGCCTCAGACCACAACATCCATCAAGTCACATACACTGCTTTGCACAGAGCTTCACAGGACAGCAAGCAGGGCTTCATGTTGCTCTGTATTTCAGTATTACAGACAGTTTGGCCCTGCACAGTTCTCAATCAGACCGTAGTATTATTTCTTATTACAAGCCCTTTTCTGTTGCTGCTGCTTGAAAAGCTGTTGCTATTTTATTTCTCATTACATTTGAGGCAGAAGAGAAAATGTAATGGGATATAGTAGCAGTTAAAACTGCCTGCAAGTTGTTTTAAATTTTTCCCAATTCTGTCCCATCAATTTTATCAGCAGTTTTCCCCATTAAAACAGCATTCTGAAATATTTTGGTAAGATTAAGGGACAACCTCACCCATTTAGTATTTTCATTTTTTTAAAGGAGAGTCCTATATAATTTCACCAGTTTTCAAAGTCCATACTTTGAAAAAGATATTTTTTTCTGTTGTCTTCTTCTGACTGAAAACCATGGAGGCATAGATGAATGTGTTTTTCTGATCTTAAAATCACTATATTTTAAGTAAGAAGTTATGTGATTGAGAGCAACATGTGTCTAACAGGATTTACCCAGAAAACAAAATAATGGTTTATTTTACAAGTGTTTCTTAAAGTGGTAAATGCTTGGGTGGACCAAATAGTGTCCCCTTAAACTAGACATATACTAATTTAAACTAGAATTCAATAAATCTCAGCAGCTGCTTCCAGAAGGTATTATTATTATTATTACTATTACCCATGTTGATATAAAAATAAAACTCATCTATACTAGACATACTGTGGTTTATTTTTCTTTGGTCTCTTCCTCCTTTTGATTCTGGGGTTTTAAATGACTGGAAAATAAGTAAGAGTATACTTTGAAGTAACAAAATCTTCACCCATTATGTCAAACTGTGCAGCCAGTTTCACAGCCTGTCTGCAGTGCAGCATCTGACATGAATCCTACTTTCTTCAAGATTTGTTTCTCTCACACTGTGGCAAAATAAGATAAATTAAATATACCACAGGAGAGATACTGGAAGAATTCACTTCACGTATGCAGTTGTTGCTGTGGGACAGCTGAGTAAACAGCTTGCAAAAGTCTCTTTGAAGACTGCCAGCTAGTTACACCCATAATTTGATCTCTATTAACAAAAACAACTCAAACTGTTGCAATGCCCCAAGCTGATTATTGAGCATCTAAATTATACAGTGTTGCTTGAGTAACCCTCTGCAGCAGCAGGGGCTGTGTTTTGATACCCATTCAATACGTCCCACCTTGCTGAGTAGTAGAACATCCACCAAGACCAGCAAATGCATAGGAAAAGCCGCAGAGAGGTTTTGGCAGTATTATCCCATGACTGACAGAAAAATAGTTGTGTAATACTGTTCAACTCAGTGAGTCAGAATAACAAGTCTTATAAATATGTCCTTCTGAGCTGGATATAGAACAATCCAGGGAGTGAGAGTGATCTGGGGGAGGGGGAAAATCCAGAGTAACTGTTTTTGCAAATAATGCCGAGGTCATGTACAAATAGCTGGTGTTGCTGGTTGATGCTCAACATCACAATGTCAACAAAGATACCTGCACTGACTTATTAAACTTCAAAGTGATGTGCTGACAAAAAACATGAAAGTGCTTGGGCTGACAGCAGAATTAGAATGGAAAATAACAGCTTGCTCGTGGCCGTCTTTCTGGAAATCTGGGAGTCCTGACTGAGACTATCCAAGTGAGTTATTCCACACTAACCTGAGGGTCAAACCATCCAAAAAAGCTTGTGTGAGGACTCCATGGATTCACAGCATACTTCAAACTTAGGCCTGTTGATTCTGTTTGATTAAAAAATGCTTCACTAATGCAACATCATACCAAATTATAAAAATAGACATTTAGACTGAGGGAACCCAAATTTTTGTTTGTGGAAACAATATGATGGCTATTGTGCAACACAGGAAAACATACATGTACTGCAATATTTTTAGGCATGTTATTACATTTAAGCCCGTGTTGTGTTAGAATACACTGTCCTTTGTAACACATAAAAAACCCTGGAACTGAAAATATCA
Organism: Leptocoma aspasia; assembly: GCA_013399835.1. Lineage (NCBI taxonomy): Eukaryota > Metazoa > Chordata > Aves > Passeriformes > Nectariniidae > Leptocoma > Leptocoma aspasia. The sequence goes on along the minus strand of VXAX01005176.1, from coordinate 2,194,649 downwards.
TATGAGCTGCATGTTGGGAACCCCTGTTTTCAGTGAAGATTAACACAGCAACAGCACAAGCAATCTGTACCTTCGCAAAATCTGAATGACCATCACTCCCAATATTTGTAGCAATTTCCAGTTCTTTTGATGAATTGCCATTATAAAAATACATATTCTTAATTGTAATGAGTTCGATGAAGTTTTTAACTGCAAAAGGCCTGGCAAGACAGATGAAGACTTCAGAAAAAGATTTAAAAATTATGTGTTCAAAGAAACATGCTCCCTCCTGTTCAAATTTTTCTTTCCACATTGTCTTAACATATTAAGAAATCTTAGCACATTAAACAGAAATTGTGCAATAATTTTAGAAATTAATGGCAAGAGTGGGAGAAGACAATGACTTTTCTCTGAGAAATTATCTGGAGGCACTTTGCCTCCAGTCTCCAATTAAAAAGAAACCACAGAACACCTTTTATCTTCCTCTGTTTCAATTTCTTCCTCAAAATACTATGCTAAAGCAGTATCCTGAAATAAAACCCAACCCAAACCTAGCACCACCCCATCCCCCCAGGAATGAACTAGATAACATAAGCAATCTGGGTAAGAGGCTTTACAAAGTACACAGAGTTTGAGCACAATTGTGCTTATTTCACAAAAGCTATGCCTGTGTGCATTACTCGGAATTCTGTAGACTATATGCAAGAGATGTGGCAAACTGAACACAATCATGCATGCCCCTTGGTGTATCACTATCACCATAGCCAACTTTTCCAGCTATGTTATGGTTCTTCAATACAGATGATCAGCACAAGCCCAGTACAAAGTGCCAGCAAGCATCCCAGAAGTTCCACAGTTCATGCTGTGAAACAGAGTTCGTACACACTTCTGCAGGTCACCTTGCACATTGCTCTCATGTGGTTTTGCATTAGTGTTAGAAGGACAGTGTTGTCTGAACAACAGATAGGATATGAGATTGCAAATGATCATAGTGGCATTTAGGATGGTGAAGGAGAATGTTTTGTTGAATTTGTGTTGTCAGTGATTTCACACAGAGATTGCAGAGGTGAATTGCTGCATGTGTGTCTGACGGTAGTCGAAGCGAGTCTTTCCCTTCATGCTGAACCCAAGAGTGTGCATTTGTGCACAGACCCATGTGTGTGTGTGCACCTTTTTCATTGTACTCCCTTTCATTCGCCCCCTTGCAAAACCCTCCTGTGCACCCCTGTTCAGGCCCTCACAGGTCCTTGGTCACAGCTGTCGCCACCTCAGCATCTCATTCTGCAGCTGCTGCAAAGCAGTTGAAGGTCACTAGGTGGACAGCAAACTGCAAGCACAGTGTGTTATTGCTACCATGGCATTTCAAGTGGAAATATCTGCGAGGTTCTTCACAAACCCAGAATTTCCATAAGGTTCACTTCCAAGTGAGTATAGAGTATACGGATGGAGAATGAAAACAACGGGGGCGCTTGGTAACATTTATAGTTGTGAAGGCAGCAGCTGAGTGAGAGCTCAAAGAGTTGGCACAGGATCTCCTCCTCCTCCAGCATAGCAAGGAAAAGACATTACTGGAACCCGGGGGAGAAGGGGGGGATCTAACACTGTGGAGAAGCTCAGTGCTTGAAGAGTTACAAACATGCCGCCCATCAAGGGTAGGACTCTGCTGTTGGACACAGGGACTGCAGTGAATGAAATCATTAACCAAAGTTACAAAATGTGGAAAATAAGGCAGCAGAAAGCTGTGAGCCACCCACTCAAACCCATATGTGAAAGCATAAATCAAACACTAACTGCCCAGCAAACTGGCAGTTGGCACTATAACATTACATGCAGTGCCAGCTAAAGGTTTCCTTCTATGTTTTGGGGTAACTTTGGTTTTTAAGGCCTTTGCCACAAAAGAAAATAATTAAAAACACATGTATGCATTTTAACATACATGTAAAATACATATTACGTACTTTCATGTAAAAATACATGTACATATTTTTACTGAATTTAGAAGTGGAGACCAAGAATAAAGAAACTCTGAGAGAGTATCAACACTACTCTACATCTATTGGCTCCCACCACTGATTTCTTGTAAAACCTTGGTGAAGAAACTAAAGGGAATTGACTTCAGCATCTTTGCCAATCTGTCATTTCAACAGGAAGCACTTTCTGCCATGCAGTAATAAATGTTTCTTGCTGGCAAATTCACTTTTTTTACCACTTCTAGTGTCTCGCTAGGACTGGCAGCAGACACCTTCACCAAACTTTTAAAACAGCTTTTTATAACATCTGCATAGTTTCTTCTATTGTAACAGCGCTAAAACAGCAAAAAACTTTTAAGTCCGCTCTTTCCCAGTCATTGGTGAACTTTAATGAGATTTGTGGTCCAAAAGGCAAGTTTTGTTCCGAATTTCCTACTGAAATATTGGCAAAACAACAGCTGTCATACAGTGCTAAGGCTGTCTCCCACCCACCCCCTGCTTTGGCACAGCTTGCTTGGATGTGTTGATTCATCCGTAGGAGAAGGGGAAAGCACTGGACCCACTGGCTGTAGCGCGTAGGAAGGAGGCGCGTCTGCCAGCAAATCTCTAGACTTTGATCACTCCTACTTATTTGCCTCTGTCTCCCTGCTGCACTCATTTCACCTACAGTCATCCCACCTTGGCAAGGATGCTCGCAAAAGCTAATAAGCCAAGCATAGTCAAGCCTAGTTAGTATAGAGATGGGAAACCTCCAAGGAAAAGCTAGCTACTGCAGGAAGACATCCAGCTGGCACGCAGCTTCCTTTTTTAGCAAAAAACAGTCACCCAGCATTGCACAGTAGGTGAGGGGTGACAGAAATTCACTGGTGGAAAGCACTTTTTCCTCTCTTCTTTCAAACAGAAGCCTGGGTCACTTATAACAACTGAAGGGATGTAAGAATTTACGTAGAATGGTCACACAAAAAGAGATATCCAGAACAGTCATATTCTACCTCCTTAAAATTATGACCGCAAATCTAAAACGCGCATTCCCCTTTTCTGTTTGAAGCTATTGAGAGGATTTGATTCTCTAAGAAGCTATGATTTTGTACCTCAAAGCGTTTTAGTATAAAAAGTCATTCAAGCTTACTAAAGGCTTTGACGTGAAATACAACACATCTAACTCTCTTTGCTCATCACATAGTCATTTGGAACCACCACCTGAGCCATGAAGACAGCGTCTTACCTAAGTGTAAAAAGTAAATGCCAAATGCCTGTAGGGTAAAACACAGTGTGTCCTGGAGCGGTGTTACTCAGCTGGTGGTCTACATCAGAAGGTGGTCTGTGAAATGTGTGGAAATTCATGCACACCTTACTGTGCAGCTCGGAGGTCACTGTCTAAAGGCAGGGTTCTAGCTGGGACTGAGTGTCCTATTTGTGTTAGTGCCTAATTAGCATGTTTATAACTAGAGCAAAAGAAAATTATGACTTCACAAAGTAATATTCGGTTGACAATAAGTGCTGCATAGCTCACCTGTCACACCAGTGCCACCCCTGCCTTCCCTGCCCAATGTCTAAACAACAGTGGGATGCAACCTTATCCGTGGAGTTTGTTCGCAACAGCGAGATGCCCTGCCAGTTTTAAAGATGTGAAGGAACTCTGCTTTACAGAAGCATTCAGGGGATGCATTAGGAAAGGTTTATGTTCCTGATTCATACTTTCAGTATTAATATCTCCCATTTTATGGTATTTTTACCTCTGGGTGTCTGTTCTACCACCCACAGTCACTGTAATTTCCTATTACTTCAGCATCCTCCCACAGATTCCCCAAACAATTTATTGGGCTCTTCAGGCACTATAACAATACTGATACATAATAATTACATTACTATACATTTGCATACCTATCCTACCTTCTCCAGCAACTTCTGAGGTGAGGCTCTAACAAATTAGAGCTTGACCAAGAGACCCACATGGTGACCAACCAAGGATGCTACTTCGGTCCTGGTGGTGCAGAAGGGATGTGTGGAAAAGCCCAGCACTGTTATCACTGCACCCATTTTTATTTCCATCTAAGTGGGAAACATTTCATTTTCATCAGAGCATGGCTCAGGATCCCACTTTTTGATAGAAATGAGTCTTTAATTTTGGGGGGTTTTCCTAATCAAAAGCATGGAACAGCTACATTTCACCCAATTTGCTCAACATCATGTGGAAGTATTTACAACTGTAAGCAAAGTATTAAAAATATCAGGAAGATTAGGAAGGGGAAGACATGAACAGCCTGGCAGGATGGTAGCCTGACAGATGATGTTTAATCAGGACTGGATGGAGCAGTAAGTTAACAAAACCTGCCACTTCAAAACAACCAAAACCAAACCAAGGCTCAGAATTCTGTCCCAAGGCTCAGAATTCAAACTGGGAAGGAAAGAGAGTGACAGAGTAGGCAACCCTTCCCTGCAACTGTTCTGAGAGCTTTTGTGTTGGAATATTGCAAATCTTAACACACAGGGTACCAAAGCTTCATTATTGAAACTATCCCAGCATTCTGAGTGTACTAGTGCGTGTGATGTTTATAGTAACTACACATTCCTGAGGAATTCTCAAAATAATTTATTACACGGATTACAGACCTACTATCAATAAACTTCCTAATTCATATGCCCTAGACAGTCCATTCTCCTTCAGTCTAACACAGAGAAATGCTAAATTTGGGAATTATAATGATATTATCACTGTTGCTGTGTAGTAACAGGGGGAAATACTGACTTTTACAGATCTCAGATTGTTAAAAATCTTTGCGTAATTAAAATTAATTTGGGAATTTCTGCTAGACTGCTTAAGAAATACAGAAGCTCATTGCTAACACTGCTCACTCTGATGATAAGTTAAAAATTTGCTGAGGACATCAGAGCATGAGAAAAGGCAAAAACATTTAAAGGAACAATTTTTTTTTTTTTATTTCAGCAGCAGATGCACAGCCTGTCATGGGCTGGCACACTCACATGTAATATTTTTTAGAGGCTATAATTTTCCTTTATCTTTTAAAAAGAATTACAGCTAGAATCTCAGTTAGAAGAAAAACTTGAATTATAATGAGAAAAAAATGAATAGAAACAGGACTTTTACTGGGTGATACTGGAAGATTATTTAAAACATTTTTTTTACTGGCAAATGTTGTTGGTTCTAGCAAAACCTTCCCATTTTAGTAGAAACTAATCTAATCACATGAACCAGAAACACAAAAAAACCCCCTAAAAACAACAAAAAAACCCACCACCACCACCTTTTAAAAAAGTTAGTATTTCTTTGTAAGATTTACCCTTGCAAAAATTATTTTATCCAGTTTTTAAATTTGGGATAATTCGTTTGGAAACAGTGACCTGTTTCTGCTTCTATCCAATCAAGGAAAAAAATTCCCAGTAGGGCAGGGGTTGAACCATTTTACTTTTAAGTTTATTTTTCCTTGTTGTATTTAATGTTCTAACCAGACGTCCTACAAAATAAACTACAACAAGCTTGTCTGGACATTTAATAAGGGCCAGATTCAGCAAACACCAGCTAGTAAATTTAGCATTTAATGGCCACAATTCATTGGCCCAATTTTGTAAAAAGAAAGAGACATATTCAGAGAAAGATATTACATGCAGTGATGTCTCAGAGAGATATTGCTAAAGTGCACATCAATTTTCATTTATACAGTTTCATTCTTGGGTGTGATAACTTTATTGTGTAGAAACTTGCACCATTTCAACCTAACCACTATTTTTGAGTATTTCCAAATAGATAAGTCCAGCAGACTTATTCAAGTATGCTAGTTACAAAGTCAGAGAGAGTTCAACCAGAGCCTTTTTTGACTTTTCACTACAGAGATCAAAGCAAACAGGACATGGTAAGGACCCAAACTACTAATTTCTTTTCTGAATGCTATCAGAGTAATTTCTGTACTTCATAATAAAATCATAGAAGCCTCAAGGTTGGAAAAGACCTGTAATAGCATTAAATCTAATCATCAGCATAGTAGCACCACCATGTTCACCATTAAACCATGTGCTCAAGGGCAATACTCATATATCTTTTGAACACTTCCAGGGATGGTGACTCCACCAGTCTCTTCCAATTCTTTACAACCCTTTCAAATTTTATCAACTCATGATAAAATTTTCCTAATATGTAATCTAAACCTCCCCTGCCACAACTTGTACTTAAACAATTGGATCATTATGTGGATACATTTCTTTGTTATCAGTAAATCAATCTACTCCATTGGCAGGAAAAAAGTGAAGCTAAAGAAGGCCAAAAGGACTCAGTTAACATTAAGGATGTGTTTTCTGTATTTTTGTTCCAGGCTGTGTTAAACAAAAGATTTACAACTGGACATGGAAGCACCCAGCTAATGTGGCACTGATGACCTGATCCCACTACAGTAAAGCCAGTGGAAAGACTTCAGCAGTGCTTGGATCAAGCCTGTTATATGAGGTGAATGAGTAATAAGAATAATACACCAAATGATTCACATTTAATAGGACTATTGTCAAAATGCAATGCAATCAGGAGTTTTGGATCCCGTTAGTGCACGTCCTTTCTCCCAGTTCTCTCTCTTTATTTCTTTGCAATCTAGATGGCAAAGTAAGAGCTGGCTCAAACCACCACTGATCACCAACAAATGACTAAACACATAGAGTGAAGGGTGGCACTCCTTCCTCAGCCCAGCTGGGTTTTGCAGATTCTGGGGGTGGGTAAAGGCGGTGCAGGGATGCTGAACAGGTCCAGGACACAAGGTCAGACCAAGTGGCTGTGGCCAGTTGCTCTGGTGAGTTGTGCTGCCCCCACTGCCCCTGGTGCACTCTGGTTCTTCCAAGTCCATCCTTTTGTCTGGAGTTGCGAACGTGAAGGAAATGATAAAGTTTGCTCAAATCAGGGAAGACTGGAGAGGCAGTGCTCACTCATCTCCTCTGCTAGCAAACGTGTTTTTGCCTGTGTGAGTCTACATTGCCCCAGTAAAAAATAGCACTGCTTTGTGCCACAGTGTCTGGACAAATGGTAGTAAAGTACAGCTCAGCTAGAAATTAAAGCCCAGGCCAAGAAGAACAAAAACATAAAATTAAATCAGTGTGTTTACTCACTTGCTTTACTAGAGTCAGAGTTATAGAAGATATGGTAAAGACTCTAAAAGGGACTTTCTGAATTAATTTAGGTAGGAAAAGAGAGATTTTCATTATTTATATTTAAAGGAAGAAAGAGGAATTTTAAAGCAATAACATAATTAAATGTGTTGGAATGGATATTTATCAAAGATATCCTGGGAATGATCACATATACTGCAATTTGCTATATTGTTTTGATTTCTAAAATGTCATTTGACAACACAATTGCTTTAACTGTCTCTAGTGATAGCAAGTGATTACAACCATTGCTTGTAGTACAGTAAGAGACTTTTTAACATCTGAAAACAATAAATAGAGCACTGAAAGGCAATCTGTGCTTTCAGTTCTTTTTTTATTTAACAACCCCCAAACAGCACTCCAATGACTAATACTGGACCTCTCATTATCTCCTGTTGTTGTCATTGTCTAAATGAATAGTATATGCTGAATTTTATAAAGAGAATATGAATAGTAACAGACTGTATAAAATATATATCTATGATAGAAAGGTAAAAGCCACATGATACACAAGTGGGTAATGGTGATTTATACAATGCTCACAGAGTGTAAATGACCCTACTAAATCTCATTATCCTAAGTATAGATATAAATTCCTAGGTGACAACTGAAATGTGGAAATAGCAGGAGCATTATAGATCTCCAGTCTCCAATTACTCAAAGGTAAAGTATGAAAGATTTTTTTATGAACAACAAAAGTATCAGAGAAAATAGCAGGTAATATGGTAGATAAAGACTTTATAATCTACTACTTCAAACTGCTTTTTATATTAACAGGAAGGGAAATCTGGGTCTGAACTCCACATTGTAAACTTAACTTTGTTCCCACTGACATCAGTCTCAGTTTTGCTTCCAACCTTCATGGGAATGGATGATGTGAAATAACATGTGAAACATATTACTTTAAAAACGTATTTACCTTTTTTTTTTTACACGGCCTTTCTGAGGTGCTGAGAAGTAATAGCAGAAGTGCTGCTAAGACTTTCAACAGCAACAGTGACTCTTAAGGATGTACACTTCCCTGCATTCATTTGAAACAAAAAAACTGATACGAGTTTTTATATGAATGTACAGCATCCACTCTCTCTCTGACCTCAGAGACAGATGAAATACCTGGAACTTCAATGGAAATGAATGTGCAGTGTAAAATAAACTCCAACAGGAAGCATCACCTGCACAGACATCTTCAGTATTATCAATCAGGTTGCACAGACATAAAATGTACCAGTTTGGCCCTTTTTATTTAGCAGTAAATCCATTTAAAAAAATATTTGTCTTACTTTACATCCACGAGAAGAAAATTTGTTCAACCCTGTCACCCAAACATCCGTTATAGCCTATGCAAGGGATAAGGACTTCCAGACAGTGACTAATCCCACTGAATTTCTGACACTTCTTTCATCCCATCATGCCTGGGACATTTGCACTTGAAAGGCAGCAATTCAGAAGCTGTGTCCAGGTCTAAAGCAGTAAGAGGTCTAAGGAAGAGGACCTGGCAGCTACTTTGGTCAGCTGTAACTTGCCTTATTCACAAGCACATAGATCTGTACAGTCCGATTCCTTTTGTCTACTTTTGTAAGTATCAACATTTTTCCAGTAGCTGACAAATTAAAAGGGAAATGTAACTTTTTTATTTAAAAAATTGTAACTGACATTTAAAAAAAAATTTCTTTCATATAAATTAGAGAAACATCTCTGGATTTCAGTCTGTATTGAGTCTGATATGTATCAGCTTCTCTCCTCCTCCTCAAAATAAAGCAAGCAGTGATATTTTCACCTCAGTCCATATCACAAATATGATCTGAATTTTATGTAGAGTAAAACAAACCCAGAATTGCAGCAAGGCTGCAAGCATGAAAAAACAGGTTGAGACCAAATTTTGTCTTCCTATGCTAATGGGTGTGTAATTTACTACCATGTACCTGAGAAGTTCAAATACAAGACACAAATGCACTCAGCAACCTCAACTTATATCCACTGTGCTACTGGGTCACTCTGTCAAAATCAGGATAAATACCCATGAGAAGATTGCTTTCAAATAAAGCACCTAACAAGCTCTCTCCAGTTAGACACAAGAGCAATACTTAAATTGAATTCTCCGCCTGGGTTAACTGCATTCTCCTCAATTAGCCTCTAGCTGTATCTCTACCATAACCAGTTTGTGAAACAAACATGCAAATGCCTCATTTACCATTCTGGTTCTTATACAAGCCAAGCCCTTTTCATTTACACATGCATATTGTTTACATTGAATTAGTTAAATCAATAATCTGCAGAGGTCTATTCGTCTCTGGTAATTGCTTATAAATTTACAAAAATATCTGGGGAAAAGAAAGATGGGTGAGTACGTAAATGGGTAAGGAATTTGGGATTGAGAAGAGTGGAGATCCAACCCACAGCAGAAGCTCGGGTCATACAGCACTGACTGCCCTGATGAAGGATGGCTCAACCCAAGCAGCTTTACCATTTCATAAACCCACACCTCCATCAAGCTGCACTGCATGGGGGCAGCAAGGCAGGTGCCTGTGAGCTGTGTGAGCTGGTTTGAGTCAGGGCACTACTGTCTGTCTGTCTGTCAGGCACAAGCAGCGAGCAATGGTCCAGCCAGGGCTTGCAGTCAGTTCTAAGAATATGATTTCAGAGACCTGCCAACTGGAGCCAGAAGCCAAGTCCCGCTCGGCTGACGCCTCGTTACTTGCAGCCTTTTGCCTCCCTTGTTTGATTCTCCCTTGAATCTCCTCCCCTAGGGGAGGCCTGAGGTATGAATGCTCCTGCCTGAGCAGATTTGAAGGGAAGGGCCATGACAAATTTGTCCCCAGTCAGCTCTTTTAGCAGCTCCCTCCCCAAAAGAACGCGGCTCTTGGCACGGTCCCCATCATGACCGCATGACAGCAGATACAGGAGACGCCCACTGCTTCAAGACCTCCCTAAGTATCCCCAAAAACACCAGCGGGGTCCCAAGGGAAGAAACGCCCCTCTCCACCTCTGCACCACCCCACCATTGCCCTCAAACCAGTGCTCAGCACTAACCTCATGGAGATCCTGGAGCTCCAGCAAAAGGAAGGGGCAGATGCAGGGCTGCTGAACCTCCCACCATCTGTGCATCCCCAGAAGGGAGAGCTGGCGATCAGGGAAAGGCATGGGATGGCCACGTTTTCTGGTTTTAATAAGGTGGAACTCTTGCTTAAGAGGAAATAGTTTTATGGACAATCTAGGCCTGGTCTTGAAGCCTTGGCAATGCAGAATCATAGACCAACTTTCCTAACTTAAAACTTTTGCCAAAACCAGAGATGTTTCCATAAAACAAAAGGAAAAAACACACCTCATGCATACTTTAAAATCACTTGTAAAGGGAATGGTTTTGGCATCTCTCCCAGTTACTCAATATGTGAGCTCTAAGACTTGATCGAAAAGTAGGGAAAAAAGGGCAATGCATTGTAACTACATTCCTGCTTTTTCCTTTTGGAGCTGTAAGAAAGAGCAATTCATAATTGCTCCAAATAACTGTTGTCAAAATACTTTCCTTTTTTGGGCAATGTATACATTAATTAATTACATCTGTGATTGGGAGGGTTTCTCTCACTTGCCTGTACTAACTCCATTACTTGACCTAAGCATCGTTAGAAAGACATTGGCCTCTGTAATTTGAATTCTATTTTGGTATTGTGTATTTATTGAGTAGCTTTGCAAATAGACTTAGGCTCCCTTATGTTGGAAATACTATTTACGGAATGCCTTATAAGGGAACAGTTTGAACTGATATATGCAGACTGTGTGAAGTGACCCAAAGGCCTCTGGTTGAAAACCAAATTAAACTGCTTATGACATCTGCGTAAATTTTCCTGCTTCCCACCTTTCTAAGCTCTCTTCTGAAAATAACGGATCCAGGCTAAATCCAAAAGTTATTAAGTACTCTCAAGTCCTTCATGTTTCTTCACTGAAAGAGCAACTAATCCAGTGTCCTCTTAGGGCACAGGTCTATGGAGTGGCAGGCAGAGGGATGTAGCCCATGCTCAGAGGGTGCCAATGCCCTGCTTGTCTCTCTGGGAAAGATACCAATAAAAAAGGATCTGGTTTTTAAATGGCAGTGAACTACCTCTTAGGGAGAGCTCAACAAGGGCTCAGTAGTCTAGAACGCATATCTGGGTTATTTCTGCAGAGGACAAACCATCCTCTGTCTCAGGGCTGAATTACCCCCAGGAAGTGATTGCTGCTTTCAGGAGGAGTTCTGTCCAGGCTGAACAAGACAGCTAACATCTGGTGACAAGAGACACACCTTTCATGGCTCAGCTGGCTTCAGTCATTAGACCCAGCAGTGACAAGTTCCACGTCCCAGTACCCCAAATTACACAGTCTGGAGGCCCATGCCATTTCAAGCAGTCCTATGTGGTGTAAATTCTAACCTGATGTTAACCTGCATGACATGACCTGCTTTGCTGCTGTGTCTTGGCATATCTGCAGGCAGGCTGACATGCTGCACGTGGTCAAAATAATGCAGTAGCTTTTATTAACAAAGTTAATGCCAATTCATGACAAAGAACATTGGAATGATTACGAACACTTAGTTGAGTCCCTTGGGAAAATATCTGAACTGTTCTAGTATTTAACAGCTCACCATAATGCAAAATGATAACAAAGACAAGGAAGGCTTGAGTAGGAAATTGTCCTTGAAACAGACTCCTAAGGAAGTACGTTTGTTGTTCAAAACACGTTTTTCACAAATAAAGTCAAAACAAACCCCAAAGTTCTGCATGAGAAGAGAGGAAAACAAGAGAGAACATATTTAGCATGTACATATTGAAGCCCATCAAATAACGGATGAGAAATCAGAGTGGACATCATGCCATAACCAGCAGTTTGGGACCTATTTGCATGTGGTTAGAAACTAAATTCTTTTCTGCTGCTGATGTCATTTGACGAACTTGCATTAGTGATGTGGATTGGCAGGATTTCCTTTTTTTTCCACATAATACACACCCAGGGCACACCGCAGGCCACGGGGAACCTGGGCATGTCAGGAGCACCGTGAGGATGCGTGGTGCTGGAGAGGAGAACAATCCGCTCCCCGGTGCTGCACGTGGGCGCAGTGACACGCGCTGCCATCCTCTGTGTGCCCCAGCCAGCACTGCGCCAGCCCACATTCAGAAACAGCCAACAGTGTGACATTTATAGAGCCAATACACATAGTAAGCAAACACTACAGATAGAATGCAAAAGAAGCAAGCAAGGTGATTCTTCTTTCACCCCTCCAGGCAAAATAGCTGCAGCCTGCGTGAATGCATCCAGCGTGTAAACCAGCTAGGCACATAGTGCAAAAGCTGGGGGATCCAAATATCCCTCTCCATGACATAGGAGCAACCAGTGCCAACTTACAGTCACATTTACTTTCCTCTGCAATTAAATCTAATACTGCTTCGAGTTAAAACAATCAGCTAAAAGTAGAACTGAAGTTTAGTCTTGCTCATTTATTTATAGCGTTATTTCATGCATGTGAACACAATGTGTATACACCTTTTTTCTAACATGTACTAGAATTATATACTGAAAGCTTTGGAACATCCTCACTATTTCAATTTCAGTGTGCTGTGACAAGGAAAATCTATGCAATTAATCATGCTAATTCAAATGAGAATTATTTTTTGGTTGAAGTAGTGCTTTTACAACTGCCTCCAGAGTTTGTGCTTTTCCTTAATACTGTTAGTGCTATGGAATTACATACTCCTTATTTTATGTGTGCTTTTCTGTAAGTCAACTAACAAAACTAATTAGTAGCCATGAAAGAGCATATTGATAGAACAAAAATATATAAAACAGTTCAGAGAATTCTCAGGCATAACCCTATATATCATGGGGATTTGCTTAGTACTCCAGGCCCATTTCCCTAATATAAATAAACTTAGGTAAAATTGAAGATTTTATACTTGCCTTTAAAAGACCATACCCTTCCTGAATGAACCATTTTTAAATTACACATAAACACATGTAATCAATCTTTACTACACAGCTAGGAATTTAGCATATGGTTGGGTGTTTTTTTCTTTTTTAAAGCAGGAGTTTGGCACTTGCAGATGAAAATGTACAATTAGCAACAATAACCTGGACTAACACGAAAAGCAAATTTTACAGCATCCTGCAAGGACAGCACCACTGCAAGAGTTAAACAATCTACAAGCAGCACCCATACTCAGTGAGGCCCAGGCAGAATTTGGCTTCACAAAAAGCTTCACAACAGCAGAGCAAAGTTGGGGAACATTTTTTTGATTTATTTTTACTGTTTGAAGATTATGGGGCAGAACGACACCTGGAGTGAGTGGATGAAAGAATGCTGAAGTCAATCGAACAGTGACAATTTACATTCACTTTGGGAATATGATTTGCAACACCAGACAAAGCTGAGTGTATCACGTGTGATGTTTCCTAGTGCTCCCCATTTCTGTAACACTCCCACATGACTCTTCCCACAGGCTGCTCAACCCTGTCCCTAGCAGGGCTCTGGAAGCTGTGGCAGACAAAACTGTGAGAGTTCTCCAAGCACCCCTGAGATGAGCACAGCACCAGGAGGCCACTGGGATTATTTAGTTTATCCTGACTGCCTGGACATGTGAGACCTATACATCAGGCCAGGGGAACTGATCCTGCTTTGCTCGGTGAGGACAGAGACTTGCTAGCTCCCAAGTGACTCAGAACTTTCGGGCTCATCTTCTGCTCCATTGTTTGGGGTCACCAGAGTCTCAGGGAATTTAATCTGGACACCACTGCATTTCTCATGCTCTGAAACCTTACCTGCAGTAGCTACCTGACCATGCAGGGTGTGGCAGCAGGAGAGGGACAGGAAGGTTATGCAGCAACCGGGCAGCACTGAAAGACATCTTAATCCTCAGCAACAGCCTGATAGCCTCTACCATGCCATCATCACTGTGTTTGGAGGACATCATTGCACAACTTTGCACCTGCATGCCTGCCTGCATCACACACCAGCATCACACAGCCTCATGCATCTGATTTCTAGGACTTGACAGGTATGCATAAGTGCAAAGAAAATAAAAAGGGGGAAGATGAAGGATGCAAGTGCACATATTTAAAGTAATATTCCCTGAGACTCTCAGAAATGCATGTGAAAACCCTACAGAGCCTTATCTTTTTGAAAGCTACTATTTATAAGTAGAAATAGGTAGATGGTGTAGAAACATCACAGACCATAAAGACAAAATTCTGCTCCAAGTTACATTCACTGATCCTGGATTTGCACAAGGGTGATTACACCAAAAACAGGAAGGTATCATGGCTGGGATGCTTTGGTAGGCAAAAGTAATTTACAATGTCCTGGACTGAGGCTCTTCCAGTAACTCCAGTTTATCCATCTCCTCCAGCTGCCCCAAAATGGATCCCTACCTGAACTGCCTCTCTATAAATTTAGTTTAGTTTCTAATCCATTAGTTTCCTCAAAGAGTAATTACTTCAAAGGTAAAATAAAGAAAAGAAAGAAATTAGTGCAAAGACAAGAAATATTACCTTCTTAAAAGTGGAATCAAAGCTGCAGGAACAGCACAGAGCTGAATATCCCTGTTTTTGTACCAGGGGAGGTACAACACAGACGACAGCAGTCTGAGCCCCCCTGGCTACCTTGCCAGCTTGCCGGGATGCCAACTTAGGAGGACCACCCAGGCAAGGGCATCGCAGGCTCTGTGCCCACACAGTCTTTGGTTCTGCCTCTGAAGCTGCCAGCAAAGATGCCAATTAGGGCCAGAAGGGATTTGGACACCTGTCTGCTCTGAACCCAAATGGGACCACCAACTAATGCTTTACACACAGGCTCCAAAGCAGCTATCACTTTCCAACTTGACTTCTGTAGGCTGGATTTGAACTACTGACCTGGAAGCAAAAGGCTCATTTATGCTTGGGCTGCACAAGCCTGAATTCCTCCCCCTCCCTCTTTCTGATTCTCAGCCTTTCCTGTCCTGACAAAAACAGGCCACAGACATTTGGGAAAGAATCAACAGCCACCAGAAAATATAATTAAAGCATAACAAGACCAGGCTTCAAAATGCACATTAAGATAAAGGGAGGTTTTGGCAGGAGTGAGGATGATGGGGGAGGGGGTGAGGGGATGCTAACAGGTGGCCAAAGGCAGGAGGAGGAGGAAAGAGAGGGAAGGGAAGCAGACAGTCTGCTCCTTCCGGCAGCCCTGCAAGTTTCCCTTGCTTCCGTCCCATAATGTTTCCTTTGCTATAATAGAGTCAGATACAAGTTACACCAAAGGACAGAACTGGAAAGAAGCACAGCCATTTACTTTTGTGTCACATTTACTGTGCTTTCCTAATTAGCAGCAGCTTTCTGGTGCATGTCTAGCTTCCATAGACTGAATGTGGCTATTTGAAATGCTACACAGATACTTGTTTTTTGCCGACTTCTTTTTGTCCCCTCTGGACACCCTTTTCCTTTTGCAGGGTTTTTTGTACAATTATGGTTTTTTAAGTTTCTGCTTCACTTATTCCCCTACATTTATGCCATTTTTACATCCCACTATCACTCTCCTTATCACCAGGCTTGTACCTCTCTCTCCCCCCTCCACCTCTCTCTCTCTCTCTCTCTCTTGTTGTACTGCCACAATCCCAAACTCCCAAAGAGGTCAGAGAGACTGAAGGAAAGAGGAGATTTTAGACCAGGACTGACCAGGGACAGTTGTCATTTTCAGTTCCAGTGCTCATAAGTAAGTTGGATGTTGCAGGGGCAGGATAAACAGAAATTATTTTGGTGTTGGAGAATTCATCAACCAAAGATAAAAGAGCCTCTGAGCTACATTTTCTACAGGGAGAACCCACACACACTGTCCTGCTTGGCAACCTAGGATCAACAAGGTTCTGGCCCAGGAAACCAAAAAATGTCTACTTTTCACAGAAAAAAAGAATCTCCAAGCTTTGCAGACTGCCTCACCAGCTCCAACCTGTTCTTCCTGTGCTGCACAAAGATGAGGGCACCAAATGAGCTGAAAAACCTTTCTAAAACCTTTACAATTTTACCTTGTTAACACTCATGGCTCAACCCACTGCCCATGATGTGAGGGGACAAAAAAAAGTAAAGAAAGACCCAGAACTGGTTAATAAACCCTGGTGTTGGCTTGATCAGAACTGAGCCTGCTGCAGCAGGAACACAGTACTGAGTGTCCTGCTTCTGAAACATCTGACAGCATATTGGTCTGATCCCAAGGTTGTCAGCGGCTGACTGAGGGGAGGGTTTGATAGGTGACATAGAAACAGGCTGCTCCGGTGAATCTGGGTTGGGAAGACTAGTGGGTTCATTGCTGCATCACGTGACAAAGGCAATCAAGAGGCTATTTGTATTTCAGACAAATTTGTTGGAAATTCAGGGAGCTACACTGGGAAGCTGAAGCAGCAAGAGGCAGCATGGGATGAAAAGGGAGCCCCATTGGCTCCTGTGCTAGGTGGTGAGACTAGGATGGACAGTCTCATTTGAAGCAGCAGCTGCTCCAAGTCTACCCAGGTTTGTGAGCTTGGAGAGCCTTGTGGAAAAAGGGCGAGAAGGGCTTGCTCACTAGGCAGGATTTTCCAAGTTCTCAGAATTCTAATTACGATGGTGGGCGAGGGACGGCGCTTTGCCAGTGTACCCTTGGCAACCCGTTTATATGGCCTTTTAAGTTAATGCAAGGAATAGGTAAAATACGAACTGACACACAGGTTTAGCAAATCTCACACTCCTTCAAACACTCCTTTACTATGTCACCCTTCCACTGCCCAGTTCTCAGATGCACACACTGGGTTATGCCATACTCTCTGTATATGAGAATTCCCATTAGGGACAGAGGTGATGCCAATAGGAAGCCATCAGTCTTTATAAAGTTGAGTCATTTCTTTTGAAAATAATGAGAGGGGAAAAGCCCTTTGATGGGCCAAAAGCTGCTCCCCCTGATGCTGGCATAAATCCTGAGCATCAGTGAATATTACAAAGGGACTGCTCAGGATTTATGCCACATAAATCAAAGCAGAATGAGGCCTGAGAACTGTTTATTTTTTTTTTTTTTAATGAAGGGGCCACCCTTCATTAAAATAAAATAAACCATATGGATTTTCACTTATATTAGATGTGTAAAGAGTCTCTGAAGAGCAGTTTGTAAAAGCAGAGGAAACTTATACTGTGCATCAGACCATACAGCAGAGCCAGGAATGCATCTAGAGCCCTGCAAGAGGCATTCAGCTCTGCAGGCAGTGCCCGCGGTGACTCTGGCTCGGGCAAAAGCACTGTATTCCTTTAAGCACAAGCTGGTGCACCATGTAGCACAGAGGCTGTAGATTCAGCTGTGTTCTTACCTCACTTTCCCTTCTGCAGTGACCTCACCCTGTTACAATGCCACTATTCATGCAGACAGGGTGGAAGACTGCATACAAAAGTTTCATTTAGGCACATAAACATGAATATTTAGCCTGTTTGATTAGAAATGAAAGTCAAATGCTTCTACTTTTCGCAATCTGCAAGAGACTTTTTGTTTTTTAGTAATACTGATTTTACAGGCAAACATTGAAAAACAAGACAATGAACCACATTTAATAATTTCTCTAATAACCATGTTAATATCCTTGTCCTAAGTGATGCCACAGGAGCTTCTCTTGCTTAAAAATATTAGCAAGAGACGAAATAGAGCACATGCAAACATCAGACTAATTCTTAAAAAGCAACCCTGAACCTGATTCTCGGCAGGTGTAAACTGATGTTGCTGAAGTAAACACAGCTCTATAGATACTACCTTGCTGAAAGCTTAACCCCAAGCTGCTAGCAACATACATGCCATTTCACTAAGTGGTTAATGTCTTTCTTTCTGTCACTTTTTTAACCATGTTTTTAACCATGCAGATAGTCATGAAAACTATAGAATTAATTTAGAATTAATTTAGAATTACTCCGCTGTTGAACTTTCTGAAGCTCTGGGTCTGAGTGCTTACTTACACCACCTGAATCAGCCGCCTGGCTGGGCAGTCCACTGGTGCCACTAGAGAGCCGTTCAGAGAACCTCACATTAGGCTGTAATTAGCTCTTAACCTAAGTGATCTATTAACCCTGTTAGGAGCTTTGGCTCCTGATTTAGACAGGTGCCTGAAATCGGGCTATGTAAATAAACTCCAAATAGTTTCAATACCTAGACCTGACATTCCACCAATTTCAAATGAAGATGAGCAATTAAATAATTTTGCACCCTATTTTCTCTGCTCAGTGGTTCTCAGCCTCAGCTATCCCCCCCACCATGTCAACATTGCAGTGTTGATTCTGAACAGCTCCATGGGGTACAGTCATTTGTGTTGACTGTGTTTTGTGTACTTGGATGTACTACTACAGGGCTTAGGTGGTCTGACTGAATTCTGTTGCCCATGGGTTTTCATGAGCTTTTCATGGATTGTATCTCTTCATAACAAGAGTTTCTATCACATGCTGCTATGTATAAACAATCACACAACAGAGATGGGAGTAAATTGCAGCAAAATTGAGCCAGTTACAGAAATTGTGACACTTTTCACAGTTCCAGAATAAGAGCATTCCAGTTTTTCATGGGTGTCCAGTAACCTGGACATATTTGCTTAGAGTCTAAGTTCAAATAAACAGATCACAATTTACACATGTAGTGCATTCACCATGACAGCTATTCATGTGTGGCCTAAGCATAAACATATTTCAAGTAAAAGGAACCATTTAATTTGACTTGGGTAATTCTAGGGGTTGTTCCTATCACTGGATACATAATTTTCTTTGGCCCCCTTCAGAAGAGCCCTGATGCCTTTCTGTTCAGCTCACTTGTTGTACTGTACATGTCTTTGAAAATTCCTGTCCTCCTTCAAAGGCCAAGTTCCTGTCTCTAGACGAGATTGTTCTCAAGTTTCTTCCTTCTCCTTTGAAAGTTTCCTTGGTTTACGTCCTTCTTTGATGTTTTTTTTTTGGTCTTCATCCTCCCCAGCTTGTTAATAAAAAACAGAGGAGATGAATTTCTGTCCTGTGAGCAGTTTGAGAAGGGACAGAACTGTCCACCACAACTCAGGAACTGAGGTCTGTCAGCACTCTAGGCGTTGCTGGCCAACACTGTCTATGGAATCAGCAAAATATTTTGCTGCTTCTCCATGCTCTCCATCCTCGGTAATCTTTTATTCCCTCCCTAACCACAGTCTTGGATCCTTAGACAGCCTCATCAACATCTGGAATTACCCGTTTACATCTGTTACTGCCAAATCCCAGTCTGGTGAACTGTCTCAGGTTCATGAGGACATTGCCCAGATCAAGGTAATAATAATGATGATACAAGCAAGATAATGGTTAGCTCCCAAATGGGACCTTGATGTCCATGGGTTCCTCCCTTAGCATCCAATGATGACTGAGGCTGACAAAGGGTAAGCACCAATACAAAGTAGCTTGAGAAAATTATCTCCTGTGATTCACCTGCTAAATCACTGCTCTTCTGTCTTGTCTTTCCTGCATTTTCAATTTTCTCACTTACTGTCAAGGAGGGACAGGGTTACCATGAGAGAAGGAAACAATAAGCTTGGGCCCTGCAAAGCAGATCTGAGAGGCGACTTTTGCTATAAATTTGTTAGCCAGTTAATTAAACACATCTTTACAGGGACTCTAATAGTTATTAATCTCAAACTGATGATGTTTAGAATTTTACAAGCACTTTGGGTTGATAATTTACACAGACTCCTCCAGCTGTTCTGCTGAAGCAGGTCCACCAGTAGCATTTATGAATTCACATTTCTGGATGGGTTATGGATCCCCCTTATCCCAGAACAGTGTTGCAATAGTCTAATTTTGCTGTAATTTTCACTCACCAGCTGTGTTGTGTGACTCCCTCATACACAGCAACACATGATAATAACTTCTCTATTATAAAGAGGTAGAGTCACAAAACCCTCTTTTCCTTTCATATTTGCAGGGTATACTGAGGGACACCTAAGCACGTGGTGTGTGTTGCAAACCGTCTTTCCTTCTGCACTGGCTAGTGGGAAACATTCACACACATTTTGGCATCTGGTAAAGGTTTAAGAATTCCTCATCTTCCACCCAAAGAATCATCTTTCAAATTGAGACGAACTCTCAAAAGATGACAACTCTGACCCATAACACATTTTAAATGCTGCACTTGCAGAAAACTGATTGTTGCAAGATTCCACTGTGATGACTAAGCAAATGTTTGGAAGACCCTAAAAACTGCAGAAAAGAAAATTTTAGCATTGTTATTCAATGTAAATTCATCCCTGACAGATTAGATTTTACCCAGTGGCACTTTCAATTACATGCTTCAAATAAGGTTTTAATTTAGATTTAATAAGACAGTTATTGCATGCTAATTAAATACTAATGGATTATTAAAAACATATTTTCTGCAGGTCTAGCAATCCCGTAGTAAGCACGTCCATCTAAACCTGAATACACATGGTTTTAATCAGTCATTGGAATTAAGTTAAAACATAATTGTTGGAAGTTGAAATATGTGATTGGACTCAAGAAGACAATTGCAGTATGTCTATTACACAAACATGGAATTGATGGAAGAATTAATTGGAAATAATTGCATTTATCTGCTAAATAATGGTATTGATTTAAAAGTATTCAGGTCATACACATTAATTGTATTTAAAGAGAAAAAGGATATAGAAGAACAAATACATCGCATTAACAGACTCATACACAGGACTGGTCAATAAATTGCATTTCTCTGAAAAATAGTTCCCAACTAGAAGATATTTCATTTTTCTTACACACAGATTTTTGCTTAGAAGTAGTATAGTACACTTTTTATATAGTGTCTGTTAACAAAAATATCTCTATGACTTGCCAAGAATGATGTCACATTTTTAGTCTTTGGCCAATTCCTTAGCCAATTGGAGTCTACTTCTGAAGCATGTAAAACTCTTCCAAAAAACCTGGCAGCCTCATTGAACTCTTCTACACATATTGATGTATTAGGTACTCCTAGCAACCCAGTAAACAGAAAATAATCTGGAGACCTATCTTAACTAATGAAAGAATTTAGTAACTACAGGTATTTTAATTAGCATTGGTAAGGATATCCTTAGAAACAATTGATTATTTAATGACCAACCATGGTCTGTTGTTCTAGATCACAGAAGTCACTGTTACAGTGAAGACCTTACCATGCCTGAGTCCATGCCAAGACAATATGGGCAGCAGAGGAAGCTCTCATTGTGACACCTGTAATTCACCCTTGGAACTCTAGAATGATAGAACTGAAGCAAACTATATGCACTGAAATTATTACTGGCTCTTTAGGACAATCATATATTTCTCTGGACTGTTGACACAAGCCTGCAAATATACAGAGATCAAGTCCATGTTTCTGCAATGCAAGGATTACCAGCATTTTTTAATCTATTCATACTTTCTGCTCTTGGCAGGTCCCTCTGAAAATCTCTTGCAGAACGATCATCTTGGGAAGGGAATAATTTCCCTTTAGTTGCATCAGCTCAAAAGTGGAAATGAGGACTCTCACAGCAGGAGCCCCCTGTTAAATACTTTGGCACAAGATATGGCAACATAGCAGTCAAAAACTAATCACATGAAAAAGGAAAATTAATTTGGTGGTCTCCTTGCATACGCCAGTTGTGAGTACTTTAAAGCTGCTCTCTGGGTCTGTGCTACAGCAGCAATACAACCTTTGGGGAAAAAAAAAGGTGCTGCAAGCCAGACTAGAGGTACCTTGGCAGGCTGTGTGGGTAAACTTGCATTGCTCCTGCCAGCACTACAATTATTAGATGCTATCATCTCCTCGCATTCACCAGTACATGCAAACTTTTAAAACAAACAAGCAAATCAACCACACAATGAAGTAATGGGCTGTTTTGCATCCCTCCTGGCACGGGTTCAACCTCATTCATCTGATAGCCACGCTACTGAAACCAAAGCACAGAAAACTCAAAGTCAAACAAATGAAAACGCATAGACTCATTCTTGTACTCACTCTCCCAGACAGCGCAGGAAAGGAGAGACAATATAGAACATTTGCAGCGGTATCTATGGGATGACAAGCACTTAAAGCCATTCCACAGCACAAGCTCCGACCTAGCGCTCGTGCCAAGTTTCAATGACATGCTTCAGTAACACAAATTGCTTACTGTTGGGCTTCATTTAACCATCCTGCTTCTAGCAGTTCTGTGAACTACGGCTTCTTCTCCCCGAGAATACAAAAGCCCAAGGTATGAGTTCATTGCTAAAGAACGAAAGCATCTCAGCAGCCCAGGCTGCCTGGTGATTTGCTGAGCTCCTCTGAGCCAGTTGTGAGTTTTCTTCTAATTTAACTGTTAAGGTTTAAGCTAAAAAGAATCCACTCAGTGAAGCACTGTATCTGTGCAAGCATGACCCTAATCCAATGCAGGAACAGCTCCCCAACAAGATTTTTTTGTTGTTAAACTGGAGAAAAGTGGTGCTCTTAAAACACTACAGTGTTTGCAGTAAAGACTGAGGTTATTAGGGTTTTGCAGAAATGCTGTTGTTTGGTCTCACCTTTAGAAGAGATGCAACTGAAGTGCCTTTTTAAGCTTTTTATGAATCACCAGACAGGCAATACGCTTTTTTCCCACAGAAAGTTGCATTTGCCTCAGTGCTCCAAAGCAATCTGTAAAACTTGCCTCTATCGCTGACTAATTATTACTGTTGAACAAATGTTTTTCTAATGCTTATATCTGAAGCCATCAGACAAACTATAATGTGTGACCAGCCTTTGTATTTGGTAATAGCCTAACGTGGCAGAGTCAGAATCCATTCATTAGCTCTGGCAGGCAGCTCCAGCCTTCTGTGCAAGGAGCAAAGATTAATGCAGACATTGTACTCAGGGTGGCCCTCACACTGCGAACCCCACGGTTTCAGCTTCATGTACAAATCCAGAAATCTTTTTTTCTTTGCTAAGGAATAACACCATTAATGAAATAAAGCAGCAATATTAATAAAGAGACATTACAATGTAAGACATCCCGATTTTTACTTTATTTACATATAAACTAGGATATTCCTCCTACTTAGTTTAAATTATATGCCACTAGCTGTTTCCTGTCCTCTCAAATGCACTGGGACAATTTTTTGATTCAGATGAGACTGACAGGTGGGAAAGGAAATGAACCTACTTAGTAATGTAAATAACACCTGCATGCAAAATAGTACCATATTCCCAGAAAACAATTCAGGCATTTAGGCATATCTTTTGCTCTATCTTCTTCACAATAAGCAATCCTGTTTTATAATGTACTGTACTTTCCCACATTTCTGGTTTGCATTTTATGTTTTTAGCTAACAGTTTATTTCTGGCTTTTTGAGGTGGTTTAGTTGATGTCATTCTTTTCATCCTAAATATTTGTTCCTTATTATAAATTTACCCTTGACACTTAAGTTCATGCTGATAGGGAAAAGTAATTTAATAGAGCAATTTGAGGCTTGGATCCCCAAGCTACTTGAGCATCTGCTTAATTAGATTCTGAAATCACACTATGAAGAAGCACAAAGACTCACAGTCTAACTGTGAACTGGGATGTTTATTGTCTGGATTCCCTGTATTTTAACTTCATTCTATATCTGCCGTCTATTAGCCAGGCACAATATGTAAACACTAGTAAACATTATCTAAATTGAACTATAAATACAACACAATTATTCTGAATTAAAGTTTAGTAGATTGTAAGGAAATAAGATTTCCTGAGAATACCATGCTTACACTGTCCATGCCTTCTGAATGTATTCATTTAGCTTAAAAGGAAAATAGCATATCTCTTGCAGAGCTTCTCAATGACACCAGACGGACTATCCAACATGTCTTGAGTAGCATTTTCTCCTCTTTCTATATAGAAAATATACATTCTCAATATGGAAGGAAGTGAATTGTCACAAAATTATGAGTTTGTACATAATTTCTTAAATTATATGTTTTTCATAATTCCTTTATGTGTGGGAGTGACAGGAGTTACACTACTGTAATAAATCTACTTTTTCCTTTTCTTTCTTCAAAGCAAAAGAAGTTAAATTTCAGTAACAATTATGGCCTCAGGGAATCTAGGGTTTCACTTACACAATGGCAGTGAGTTTGTACAGTCCAAGACATCCCAGGAAAGCCATGAATAAGTGTCAAGATATCCTATTTCTCTACTGTGTATACTTCTCCATCTCATAGTAGCTTTGTTTCAAGTACACTTCCTTCAGAGGTTCTCATTCCTTTGAACTCAGTTTGCATCACTAGAAGTGTATCAGCAAAGTCTAGAGTCCTCTGACTGTCCTGCACGCACACCCTTAACAGCCCCCTGTCCTGCACGTTAAGACTTAGTCCATCCTAAACAGCCTCCCCAGAGGGTGGGGAATCTTTCCATTGCTCAGGGCAGAATTAAGGCATTTGCAAGGCCAAAAAGACCCACACACCTTAGTGCTATCCAAGAATAATGCCAAAAGAAGTAATAGCTGCATCCCCCGTGGCCACATGAGATGACATCATGGGTCCTTCCAGCCCCAGAGCTGCTGGTTCCCCGGCCCTGCTGATTCAGAGGTCTTCCTGAACTGAACATACAAGTGATTTCTGCCCTCCAAACATCACCAAAGCCATTAATCATGACCTCATGGTATACACAGGGAGGAGAAAGAAAGAGAGTGGCAAACTTATCTTTTAAGTTTCTTTTGCTCTTTCCAAGTATTTCTAATAAAGACACTTCTTCGGTGCCTACATGTATATACATACGTGTTATTATAGAAAGGCAAGAAGACTGATCAAAATGCATCAAAAGCTGAGAAAGCTGTGCTTTCAAGTGGATGAGGTGTCAAAGCCTGCTGAGCATTTACAAACTGTCAGAGCAGAGCCTGGAGCAGGGACTTGCTCAGGAGCAGAGACAGGAAGCAAAACGAATCTGGAAGGAACACATGTCTAGTGGAGTTCATAGAAAGGCTTTGTGCATGCCACAGGGCATCAATAATATACCTTTTGTTAGATATAATAAAGTCTTGGCAAAGACAGGTGATGACTCAGGAAGCACAAACAAATAGAGAGAGTCAATGAAAAAGTCAGGAAAACAACGGCAGCCCATTTCAAGTTTAAAAGAAATATTACCAAATCGAAAGCAACATTTGGCAACTGGTCTTCCCACCACCCCAATTTAATTCTTACTGTGCTCCATTAGTGTTCAGCAAGTCCAAAGGCCATGAAAGACAGTCAATTAGGAGCTCCTACCCTCAGACAGATGAGGGATCATTTGTCCCCTAAGGAAGCTTCTGAATACAGAGCAGAAACACCCTCTGTGAAGTTTCCAGAATGGAAATCAAAATATTTCTCTGAGGATATTTTTCCTCTGCTCTTGGGCTGGTAACTGATGTGCACCTTCTCCCTTGAACTTGCTTCTCTGGGCACTGGTGTGGTCGCAGCCTGTCGGGTTGCAGACCGTGCAGAGGGTCCCAGAGCAGGCAGGGAGCTGCCTCACCTCGGAGGGCAAAGGCAGGCAAATCTGATTCACCCTGCCTTTTGGACAAACCATTAACATGCACACAAGAAACTACCTCATCTTCACCAAGGGAGTAGATTGAGCTGTTCAGCTTCCATCCTAAAAGTATGCTGGGCTGTGCCTTGACGAGAGACCTCCAGCACACCGTGGGTGAGCACTGAGAGCCTGACAATCTGCGGGCGCTGCTAGGAGCTGACACGGGAGGCGTCAACCTCGCCTGTGCTGTTGGGTTTTGAGTTGCAAAAGGGTGTGGAGATGGCAGCCAGTGTGGAAAGCAGTGGTCAGTGTTGGGCGTTCTTCATCTCATAAATGTTGCTAAAGCACGGTACTGCAAGCCATGTCACACACATGAAGCGAAAGACACCATTTCTCTGTGTTCTGGAGGGGGTTTTTAGGGTTGCCCTAATTGGAAATGGGGCTTTTTTATATTCATCTGAAGAAAACAACACCCATACTACTACTACCTTAGAGTCATCAAAAAGTACTAGGCTAGCAATATATCATAGTGACATGTCTCAGTAAAGCTTTGGAGACAGAGAGAAATGCCAGTGGAAGACAGATTTTATGGTGGTGATGTCCCTAGACCAAACCTATCCTTTGCAAAAACTGTGTTGACACCATTAAAGACACCCTAAGGATGAATTAGACTCGTTACGTCTTACATTACATAATAAGAGCCGTATAGGGGAATTTCTTACAGTTTTATTCCTACAGCTTCTAATATTAAATAGGATTTGTACACCCCTAAATTTAAATAAAGTTTCTGAAGCATTTCAATGCATACATCACCTAGATTATGTAAAACTAACTTATGAAACAGGTTTCCAAAATGCAGATGCTTCATTGTTTGGCTTAGGCTGTTTCCCCACGTTTCTATCTGCTGTTAAACTGCAGTTGAAGTCCCCACTCAGGACAAGACTGCACTTTCCATCTAGAAGTGAGCCCTAAGAGAGATGAGAACATAAAAGCTACAGAGACCTTGTGATCTCCAGAGAACAAAAATCTCTGTGGCCAATGATAAAATGAGCCATTCATACACTGAAAAATATCTTTCCAGAAAAGCCATATTCAGCTGTCTTCTTTTAGGTACCAGAACAATAAAATTCAAGGCAAAGGACTTGTCCTTTCCACTATGGATTTAACCTAGGTAAAATGGAGTATATACAACAAAGCTGAAGGCTGCCTGTATGGTTGCAAGTTCTGTGCTGCTTTCAAGCCTCCAGAATAAAGCTCAGCTTGACATTGAAAATCTTTGTAGAGGTTGGTCATTCTATCAAACTTGACAGAGTCATAAATCCAAGGCACTGTGCAGCCAGGCACAGAGTTGGCTTTTTTTCCAGGATGAGAACACATCTGAAACAACACGCTCAGACAGTATGGTATTATTTACTTACAGCTGAGCTTAGGAGATCGGGTAGCAGCCTCAGAAATGATCCCAATTATTTGAAATTGCAGTATAGTGTAAGAATTCTGTCAAAAGAGAGGAGTGCAAGAGGCAGAGCAGGGGGAAAGAATAAGATGGCTTTTTTTTTAATAAAGCAAAATGAATCAAGGCAAGCATTCAAAAATAAGTTACTGAAAACCATTTTATAAACTAGCTTTAAAATCTCTTAATAACATTAGCTTACCTTTTGTTTTGTCTGAAGAAATATATATGAACCAATAATGTTCTCATGAGATTTCATTACTGAAAAGGCTCATTAGAAAAGGCATTAAAATACTAATTACCTCATAAACTATTTAGTTGTGTACCCACTGGGATAGTACTTACGAGTGCTCAAGCTCTTCATAGATCCAGCTAATCAATTAATGCTCATTACAATCAGAAAGAGTATGCAGACTGCAGCATGCAGGAGAAATAAATAAGTCAGAGGTTAGCAAAGAAAGTGATTTGGCTGTAATCGAGCCTTCCTTTGTAACACAACTGTTGTCTGCTACGATTTAATTTTAATCAGCCTTTTTGGTACTTCTGGTAATGTGACTCTTCTTGTCTCAAGAATCTCAGCTATTGTTGTTGCTCCTCAAAGTACATAATTTATTATGGGAGATACATCAAATGCTACACGGAGATTCAAGTGGACAGGTAGGGTTTTCACTGATACCATGCTAACATTACCTGCTGGGTGTGTAAAACTAGAGGAGAGGGGCTTGGGGGTGTGTCCTGAGTGGCTTCCTCCATCAAAGAAGAGGAGCAGCCACAGAGATGTGCATGCACTGCTGGCTGTCCTGCAAACAAAAGCCCAACACCAGCCCCTGCCTACCCTACACCAAGGCTTGGGAAGGGTCAGGAGATGTCTGCTGGTGAGAACTGGGCTCTCATAGCCTTTTACAAACACTGGGGGAAGGGGTCCTACTTTACTACCTGCAGAAATGACACATACGCACCTTCACCTCAGGTGAAGGAGCTCTGGTCTGTCTCTCTTTGCAGGGTATGGTGGCCCAGTATCAGCACTGGAAGCACCTGGAGCCTGAATAGAGCCTGTTGGACTCCTCTCCTTCCCTTTTGCCTCGGCCTCTGCAGGGAGGCTCCTGGCATAGTGCTGTCACCAGCAGTGTGGATATGATCCATCACTTGTGATTATAACATCCCACTGAGAAACAAAGGCTGGAGAGTGACAGGAGACACCTCACGACTTCGGGCAAATGCCATTTCCCAACTACATGCACATCATGATTTCTCCTGTCCTGTAACTGGTAGGAGACTCAGCAGAATCTACAACAGATTTTTTTTTTAAACAGAATTTAGAATCTATTTAAAGACATCCAGGACTTAATCCTGGTTCCTTATCATCTCCTTCCCATCTGCAACTCAAGAGAGCTCCACTTCTGCTTCAGACCTGAAAAGTCCCTGCAGGGAGATCTTACATGCTCCAGAGAAATGCATGTTCATGATTTTTTCACTATGGAGGGAACAAATCAGAGATGGGAGGAAGTTCAGGGCTACTTCATCCAGCTGGTCATCACCCAGGCTGCAGTGACCAGAAGCCCTAGGGATAGCTTTCCTCCTTCACTCCTACAGGAGGAAAGAACATACCGGACGGGTACTACAAGTCATAGCTATGTTATTTGGATTTTTGTGGGCAGTATTAAACTAGCATCATGAGTCACATATACCAGTTTTACTAAGACTAGCATAAACACATCTTGAATTTTAAGTGCAGTAGAAAAGGAAGTTTTACTTTCTAAAACCTTTAAAATGAGATTAAGCTACCTTATTTTCTTATTTCTTATTTAAATGAAGGATTTCAGTATCCTTGAACAATCCCAGTAACCACAAATTTCACCAAGGGCAATTCATTCCTATTTTAATTCTCAATACTGATGTGGTTATATACCTTTTTTCACATAAACTCTAGATTACCTCTGGGAACTCTGTATGCAACTAATTCAAACATTGCTTGGATCAAGTTTCCAATCAAACTAATCCACCACTAACATGATTTAGAAGACTGACAAGCCTCAGCACATTCATGTAGCCGAACAAATTGCTTTTTCTTTGTGCAAATGGTAGCCACCCTAAGTGTTAGTAAGTGTTCTTTGGATAACACACATAGATTTTCAGACATTTATTTTTCTTCGGCATTCTAAAGTATTTCAGGAAAAGTGGTTTCTAAACAGAAGATAAGGTAATATGCAAATAAATAGATGGAGAAAGTCAGCCAAATAGGCCTAGATAAGATTATGCTTGCATAGCAAAATTGCATGGGATGGAGGAGGAAAAAAACCCACTGTAACCACAGGAAAGAAAAAGGGACATGTGCACAAACATGCTCACATTCAAACATCTGACCAATAAACCTAGGGCTCTTCAGGCCGCTAGCTCTTACTATCGACTACCACTGCCTCTAGTTTAAATGAAGTTCTCAAAACCCCAGATTTTGTACACATCCATATATTAATGTTTTGGCAGGATTTTTTAATTTAATAAAATTCCTGGAAGATGAAGTTAGAGCAGTATCTGTTACAAACCTCCAAATAAATAGTTTTCTCTCTGACATAGTCACACACTGCACACCAACACCAGCCTGCAGAGCAGCTGCACACGTCCATTAGATGGAAAGCAGATCAGGCCTTCCCCCACCCTCACCCTGGGTATCTCCTGGCTGCTTTGTTGGCAGCCAAAACAAAGTTCACGCTTAACCTCATGCTAAAGAGCCTCTGTTAACAGTCGGGGAACACAGTCCATCCTCTTCACATATATTTCTCCTGAACCACAAGCAGCACATAAAGCAGACTCTAGTCAAATCCAGTAATGATGCTAGGTATTTTGAGAAGAAAAAAAAAAAAAAACTAAAAAGTTGGCACAGTAAGGCAAATGTCATACTTCAGTGTATAGTGGTGTTCTGTCAGAAGCCAGACATATTAAAAATATTTACATAATTTAAAATAATTTGTACAGGTCTAGTAAAGTCTATTTTAGGCTTCGTACTTTAATAAAAGTTTAAACATTTGCTAGATCCCGTTGGACTTCATGTGTAACCTTGGCATTTAAGGGCAGCATTGAGGATATGCCATTACTAAACTTTTCATATTAGTATGAGTGTGAACTGAAATACCAAAATAAAAAGATAACAATATTTCTCGGGATTTGCAAACAGTCCTGGACTTCATATGTATTTCCAGATGGGAAACTAAAAATGTACTCTGTGTTTGCACATGTATATTCAGAGGTGGCTTGTAGTCTAATTTAAACATTCCAGAATAATGTGACCTAAATATAACAACATGAATCATCCATCACTTTCAAAGAAATATCTGGCAATTTTTCATTATGAATCACTAGGGACAGATACCAATACCTGTCACAAAATTGCTGGTGGTTGTCTGGTATGATGATTCAATTATAAAAATCTTCTGATATTATTTTGGGGATTAGAGAAAATAATGTATCCTTAAATATTATGTAATGAACACCTACAGGAAGCTGAGTTGAAAAGTGAAGTCAGATAAAGTTCATATAAGATTCTGGAGCAGTTGTCAAAATATCAATGTGCAAGAATAAGAGGCAAATATGTACTAAATATTTAGTGTATAAAAGGCTATGAATAACCTTCCCACATATGCTCTGTAGTCAGAATGTATGTAGTCTGCAGAACATTCTGTAAAATACAAAATATGAATTCTTAACAAAAAAAGTTAAAGCCAAAATAAACCAAATGCTTACCTGGCAGTATCAAATTCTGGAAGGGTAAAATCTCGCCTAAAGAAAATTTTGAAATTCAGAAGTATAAACTAGGTCCTCAGCTGATACAAAAAACATGCAATTCATTTGAAGTCAACTTATCCAAGTTTACAGCTGAGGATCAGGGCTAAATTTGAAAAGTAATCTTTGACTATACCAAAAATCTTGACTCTCATATTTTAAAAGTAGAGGATTATGAAATTCTATTTTAAGTTCCTTATAGGGTTTGTCTCCTTTCTGAACACTCATTTTGGAAAACTAAAATGGAGAGGAGAGGAGTTGTAGTGAAAAGGTGGATGTTTGGCTTTAAATTCTTTCCAGTAAACTGAACAACAAAACTGCAGGAATCCTGTCTGCTGTTTTCTATTTTACAGAAGCTTTCTTTTTCTTTTTTAATGACATAATTTTAAGACCAAGCTTTCATGAATGAAAATGTGTATCATGAAGGCAACAATCCTAAATTAAAGTTCTTCCCCACTGATACTGTTACTAAATGAAGAATCTGGTATTATCTTAAAGTAAGATTTTTGGAACATTTTTTCAATATGAAAAAGAGTTGGTTTCAGTGTGACTTTAATATAAAAAAATGGGAGGGAAATAAAGCACACCCATAATTAGAAGAGGAAGGTTTTGCATAAATTGAATTATATTCCTAAAAAATCTGACAGTTTTTTAATAAAGTCTTCATGCTAGTTCACCTTCTGCTGGTCAAAGTCCACGTTCCCCCTGCCTCTGCAACATTCCAGCTATGTCCAGCATTTCACTGTCTTCTTTGTAACGTAAGTTCTTTGAAACGAAGGAAACTCTCTAAAGCAGAGTAACTTGGATGTGCCCACATTGCCAGAGTCAGTCCTCAGCATATGAGCAACAAACTGAGTAAAGGCAGCTCAGGAGCTTTGGAGGGGCATCCCATAAAGTGGGCTGTGCAGCAGTCACAATAAAGGGGATACAGAGTGCAGAGGACACAACTAACTATGCTGCATCCCAAGCAGTCTGACCACAGAGCACGTTTGGGAAGATTATTCATAGCATTTTATACACTAAAATCTCAGATAAACTTTACTGGCCAGCAATTTGCTAGTAAAAACCAGAGCTGAGCATGGTTTGCTGCGTGTTTCCAGGGTGGGAGACCCAGCCTGACCCAGTTTTTAAATTACCTCCTCTGAACATAAATGAGAAGTTGCACTAATGAACATCTGGAAGACAGTATAGATCCTTCCCAGCACTGAGAAGTGTCACCGGCCGTATCTGACAGAAGAAACAACAAATGCTGTGAACATTCCCTCGGACTGCACACAGCTTGTAGCAGGGTTTCAAATATGTCTGTGATCTTGGAAGGAGCTCTGCAGGGGTATTCTTTAGTCCTGGTTTGGATATGGTTGACATTATGTGAAAGTAAGTGCTCTCCTGAGATTTCAGTGAAAGCCATGATGCCAGGGAAGCTGATCTCACAAGGCTTCCATCATCTCAGATGACAGAAGTCTCAGAAGATCAGTTAATTTTTGTCATTCTGAGCCAAAATCTCATCAGTAAAGTTCAGGAAATTTCAGGGGCATTAAATTAAAACACAAAGCGCCACCTTCACTCAGATTTGAATCCTAAATTTGAGCCTGCACCCCCTGTAAGCTTGAGGAGTTCAGTCTTCCCATTCTTCCACTAGCCATGAAAAACCAGTGTATTTCAACAATTATATTGATATTACCAATGTTAATATTAACTTGAAAAAAATATATACATAAATTTTTCTCAGACAGAAATTGTGTTTTCTGGAACTGGCAGCCAGAAATTCTTCTGTGCTTGTTTCAGCTCTTCCACTGACAAACTGTGTGGCCTCTAGTGAGTCACTTCAATTTTCTCTCTCAGTTCAACAGTCTGAAATTATTTATTTCACAGGAAGACTACCATAATTAATAAACTGCTTCATTAGCTACTGCATAGTTTTTAGAAAATAATTTTTAAGCCTGTCCATAAAGAAGAGATTTACTGCCATGAGAATTTTTCTTCTAGCTCTTGTGTCCTTGGTGGTTAAAATATCAGACTGGTAAAGTGTGTAAAACCATCTCTCCCACCCAAAGCCTATCACTTGTCATGAGATGCACTAGCACATACCAATCAAACGCTGGGCTTAATGTGCAACAGCATTTAAAGCCGAAGCTTAAAACAATTTCTATTTTTCATGGACATTGCAAAAATCTTGGAAAATGAAAGCTGTACCTATTCCAAGAAAGAGACTGAAATATACCTGTGTGAAGCAGAACTTCCCTGTAATGCAACCATGTTTTTATTTTTATAGTTTCCTTCCCTGGCTTCACTACCATACGGGCTTGCTTTTACTTGTACCAGTGCCCACTGACACGCAGCTTTACATAAACAAAACCTTTTCTGTAAGGGACAGTTGGGCACCAAACAAATTACCCCTACATATACAGATGTATCGGGCTTAAGTTTCAAAATCTTATGACACACAAAAGCCAACAGTTCATCTGTTGGGCTAGATGATAGCTACAGCAAGCAAATATTGGGATTGTATTTCAGTTATTGCTATGGCTACACAATCAGGGTGGACACTGGGGAGAAAAGGAGAAAGAGAAACAAGTCTACAAAGACGGTAAATCCTCTAAGGAAAGAGGGTGGTGGAGAAACAGGGAGAGAGACAGGGTGAGGGCTGGTGGGTGGGGGAGAAAGCAAGGTCGCTTTAACACCCAGCTGAATCAAGGCAAACAAAATAATAAAAATCCAAGTTCTTCTAGGGAAATAGTGCTGATAAGATCACCACAGGATGAAGTGACACAAAGAAAGAAAAATGCAAGGAATTGTTACCACTTGTGCCTGAGAGAAGCAACGCAATTCATATGCACTCGGGAGAGAAAAGATCAGATATTCGGCACATATTCTCAGCAGCTATGAGTAACTGAACTGCCTTGCTTCTTTAGTGAACTTACTGAGCCACTGACAGCTTAAGAAGAACTAGTTCCTACCCAGTCTAGCACATAATCCAGAATTTAGGCATGACAGGTACAAGGTCCTGTTTCAGTAAACAAACCAGAATATGATTATCTTCCCCCACCACAATAATACCTTAATCCACAGCAACGCACACTGTCTGCAGGCAAAGCTACTGCCCAGGAGCGGTTTTAAAGCACAGATCAGGAGCACACTGAAAGTTTGGCTTTGAGGACTTTAAAATATAAGCACAAATATAACAGGAGATACAATTTCAGGACAGTTAGTTTTGTCAACAGTTGCAGAAGCACCATGGGTTTTAACTATACAACAGTCCCTTCTGTGAAAACACTTCTCAGTTACTGATACAGGAAATTTCATCACGACTCTATTTTTTATTTGGAAGATGTTGCTTTGCACTTTTTTTTTCTCTTATGCTGCTTTCATTGCTTTATTGTGAAGTACAAGATGAGCAATTGCTGTTGAAATCTCTGCAGAGATGCAACATTTTTCTTTCTGCTCAGCAGTCCAGAATCCACGCAAAGAAAAGCCTTCTGGCCCTGAAGCAGTATGTGCTGTTCTACTAAAGTGATTCCATTCCCAGACAGCTTGATAGGAAAACATAGACTTCGAACCGATTTTTTTGTTCAACAAAGTATCTTCAGTTGCAAAGTGTGAAGTATCTAAACCTAGAGTTTCAGTGGCTCTGATCCTGCCTGGACTGCCTATGTTGGCCCCTTGCCTGAAATCAGCATAGAAACCTTGCAAACCTGGGCCCAGAGCAGGAATCCAGAGGGATGTCCTTCCCAAGGCCACCAGCTGTCCCAGCCACTGCTGTTTGGGCAGCACTCTTTGCTGGCACATCCAAGGGCTGCTGCACTGGCTGAGCCAAGTACCAAAAGGGGCTGGGGTGAGAGCTTGCTCCAGCTGCCTCTCGCTTTGCACTGGTTGCACCATCACAGCTCATGGGCACAGAAACACAGCTTGTTTGTAAAACAAGGACAGAAGAAGGCTCCATCCAAACTCAGACCATAATCTGCATCTGATGGAAGCCCTCGACCTTTGTGGCCGAGCCTTTCCCGTCTGGCTGGCATGTTGTGTTCCTGCAGATAGCGAGACGTGCTTGTCTCAGAGCCATACAAAATGCAGCTGGGTCTCTGCAGACAGCCTGGCCTTTCCTCTGGGATGGAGAGCTGAGTGATGCTTGCACTGGGATTTACACAGCCACCAGTAGGATCTGGACCCTTACCTCTAATTAAGTTGAATAAGAATTAGTGCTGATGACAACTGGCTCACTGTAATTTCTTTCACTTCTCTCCTCCTCTGCCAAAGCTGTCCGGCATTCTTAGGTATATTAGGAGGTTCAGTTATTTTACTATTATAATTAGGAACATGCACTCTACCAATTTATTACTTTTCTTTTCTGGTTACGTTTTCACTCTTTCATCTGACAGACACTTCCAAATTATTTTTTTATTAATTTTTGCTGTTCAACCTAGTAATGCTTACAAGGCAAAAACAACAGCCCACACTCCTATGTGCTTCTGATACAGAAAAAAATTTCTTTTCTAAAGAATTATACACATTCTGTCAGGATTACAGGCATAGCCAAGCTACACATATAATATTTAATTTAAATTTTATAAAACTACATATCCAGCAAGTGGCAGACAGAAATTGTAAAAGAAAAACTTAATAGATTAAATTGAGAACTGTATTTTTACGTTCCATTCTTTCATTGCCAGTTTGCTTTTTATACCTCCTTTCAGAGGCCATAAATTTCTGCAGGTGAAGATCAATGCCCTGCAAAATTCAGATAGAAAGGCATCAGCTCCATTGAAAAGACCTGCTGTCACACAGGCTTCCAGTGGTTCAGTGCATGCTATTTATCTTTCACACCAGTAATCCATGCAGTATTGCACTTCCAAGTTCTAAAACCTCCAGAACTCTGAACCTGCAAAACCAAGCTGTATGTAGGCAGTATATTAAGGCAAAGGCACTGCCAACAGTTCCAACTTCATAATACTTTCAGCCTACTGAACCACATGTTAATATGCTACACGTGCGACTCTGCATATTTTTACCATGTACACTAAAGAGCTGTATGTTTCCTCCTCTTTCCAGTGCAATATCTTTTAATAGAAAATCAATGTGTGTTTTTGGTGGGCAGCATAAGAGTTTTACCCATTCGGCTGTGAATCTAAGAAGAAAGCAGTATTGATTTAGGTGTTCACTCATTCATTTACTAGGACAGTTTTAAAGCATTAGGTGATAACCTAATTGAGAGGCATACTGTGAGGGAAACTGAGATTGCTGTGATAAATTAAATCGGTTCATCATCTACAATGCCTTAATACTTCATGGAATGTTATCCTGAAAAAAATTAAACCAGGAAGCAAGTATCTTGGGTGGCAGAGTGTGGCTTTCCATAAATGCCAGGTGATATAAGGTGATTAAAATACGTATTGCTTATTATAGAAACATTATATTAATGCCACACATACTCTATATTTGTGTGTAGATGTGCTTGTATATCAGACAATGTACATATTTATCAGACTGGCTTCCATGTCCCACTATAAACAAATTATGAACCAATCAAGGGTGTGAATCTTTTGCCATCCATCAGCTTTCTTTAAAAAACCTGGCCTCACCACATCTCTACTGATATTATTTATTCACATGCATTTTACAGAGGCAAATTAAGTCATATGTGTCACCAAACAGTGTTATGACTGCTGCATGCCAAATTGTGCTTGCACTGCTCAGGTACATACTGCCATGAGGCCAGAAGGGTCTGGTCTCACATCTGGGTCTCACATTTAAAGGAGTCCGTCCCGCATTCACTCACACATTCACGCAGGCCTCCCAAAAGTGCTGATACTCCCATGGATTTGGGCACCTGATGAATCAGGCCTAAAGTCCCCTGGACTCCTCCAGTTACTTCAGTCACTAGCTACAAGCATCTTAGGTGACTCTGTCTGGTGTTCAACACATACATTCTTCTTGGGGTGGGGCCAGCCAAGGAGAACATAAGCAATGCTGAAAGCACCAGCAGTAATAGCATTAGCAGAATCCAGGGAACTCTGAAGTTCTTTCCTAATGCAGGACACAGTCTGATAAGGTACTAAGCACTCTCACTTTTAACTTTTAACTAAG
Source organism: Leptocoma aspasia (assembly GCA_013399835.1). Lineage (NCBI taxonomy): Eukaryota > Metazoa > Chordata > Aves > Passeriformes > Nectariniidae > Leptocoma > Leptocoma aspasia. Next base: position 2,157,792 of record VXAX01005176.1, on the reverse strand, counting down.
TCACCAGAGTATGTGGAGTATCATGCTTTAAGCATGAGGAAAAGTGAAATAGTTAACAATAAGAACAAGCATCCCTGTAACACAGATTATTCTGATTTAAAATCCATTAATTTACATGTAAGAAATAATTTTGCTCTGAATATTTCCTACATTTTTTCTACTTTGTATTCAGGCAGAGTATTGTTAATAGATTCATATTCCTCAAAGCAGTGGCTAAATGAAGAGGCTTTTTACATTGCATGTGTGCTCATACAGAAACAAAATATAAAATTAGAATATAGAAATACAAAATATTTTTAAAACCCCAAATCTGAATTTGAAATGAGGAATTCTGAGTTATACCTCTTAAGAGTCAATGTGTGCAGATTTTTTCTACCCTTGGAAGAGTGGCTGAAAGGCCCTGAGAAGTAAATGCTCTGCTTGTTCACCGCACCACATTTTGGAACTGATAGCAATTTCTTCATACATTAAAATGCCTTCATATATTAGATTTAGGGACAAAATCTGCTTACTCAGATTAAAAGGTAGTTTGTATTCATGTACAGTTTCAGTTATTAAAGCACAGAATTCTCACCATATGCACCAATAATTTAATCTTGTTCTTAAGTAGCCTCACACTACCAGTAAAAAAGAGGCAGGGGGTGTGGGGAGAGAGTAAACCATAGAACCTTTAGTCCCCAAAACAGATGCCAGTTTTGGATTTATTCAGCCAAGGAGTATTTAGCTTGGCTCAGCTACACTTGCATTGAAAAAACACTTGCCTATTCCAAAAAGTTTTTAACAAGCTCTGCTGCAGATGCTGTTGCCATTTGGCATGTCACCGTCACTGTGTGGTACAGCAGAGAGAACTCTCGACCACAGGTTTTCCTTGGCTGGGGGAGCCAGCATTTTTGGCTATCATTCTTCTTCTGGCCAAATGGCTGCATGTTTATGGAATGTGGTTTTAGAGAGAGTGTTAACAGAGGTTGGGTTAACAGCCTAACCCAGACCAACAGTGAGGCAAAGGCATGACCTACCCAACCTAAAAAAACAGAGGTAGAATAAACTTGTATATGTTGTTGCTCTTAACCCAGAGTCTCCTGTATGCACCATACCTATAGACAAGTAGATATTTTTCTTTGCCTCGGGATGGATGACAACAACTTTAAAAGCTGTACCAGTCATGCAAAGTAGAAATATATAAAAATATGTGGCTGCTTAATCTTTGTCAGCTTGATTTCATTCTCTCACTTATGACAATTTTACCTTGGCGAAATGCCACTGAAAGAAGTTCAATGAAGCTTCTCCTGTTTTTCACTATGATGAGATATCTTGAGAGGATAAAAACCCTACAGAGTTAAAACTAAAAACTTCTGTCTTCATATTCCATTAGACAGCAGCAAATGGGAGTTCTGAAACTTAAAAAGCCAAAGAGTTTCTACACTGATAACTTGATTCCAAGGATATTAGTCCCAAATATCTCCAGAAGAGTGCATATAAAGCTGGGGAAAACTTACAAATGTCCACCTGTAGTTTAGTTGACCTACATTAATCCTATATCAGTACATATGCCTGAGAAGCCTTGACCTTTTAAGATGTAGAACAACTTTAAAAAACCATTTTGTATTTTTATGACATTTGACTCATATAAATAAATTACATTTGCCCAAATTCTGACACTTTTTTTTGATGGGAACACCTTTGTTGCATTCCAGAAAAAGACAATATCCCAGTTATATATATTTGTTTGTTTGGTATGCTCCTCTTCCATGCTCCTATCTGCAAAAAACGAGGACTATGTACACTCCCTCTGCAGCACACACTTTATACTGCACTCTTTACTAACTGACAATTTTCTTTAGAGCAAGTTGTGGAGCACAGACACCATTAGAGAAACAGCCAGACCATTTGCTTAAATTCTACTGACCTGCACCAAAAATCTTATTTAGCACAGTATGGATCAGATAGTTCACCCTTCAGTTCCCTCTCACTGAGAGATCAGTTAGGACTAAGAACAACTTGAAAGTTCATAGACACAAAGGCAATTTACTGCAGCATATTAAAAAAGAGTATAACGTACGACTAAGAATGAAGTAAGCAGTGTCTGGCTACATCCCCCCCCCCCCCCACTGTCTGGGTAACTGGTATGCAACAGTAACATGAGAAAATGCAGTAATTTTAAAAAATTCTCTTTTTACCATTTTGGCTTCTGAATGCATTGGGGGAACTTGAGGTGAAGCACATGGATTGTTGAGGTTCGGCCCTTGCATCCCCATGATGTTGGAGTTCATTGACATTTGTCGCTCCATCTTTTAAAAGAAATTAAAAAATAAGCTTTGAAAACATCTGGAGACATTTGCAAGAATTTACTCTCGGTTTCTATTTAAATGGACTCAGCTTTATTTCTTCAAGTCATGACTGGGAAAATAACAATCTGTGTCATGAATTGCATATGTGTATGCACGTAGGCGTGTGTTTCATCAGAATCGGCCCTGAAAACTCACAGCCAATTATAAAGAAAGGGTTTCTTTAATAAACAAATGTAGCAGCCACCCAGGTTTGTGCTTTTTTGTAATGATTTTCTCCCTTTCAGTATAACAACACTCAGAGTTAAGTGGTTTTAAAAGCATCACTGTATGAAATTGTGGCTTCCCCTCCCAGTGCAGCCCAACTTAGCTTGTTAAAAGCATAAATAAAAATCTACAGTCTCAAGCATATGGAAAACAAGTTGGCTATTTTTCCTTCACTTGGACTGCTCAGCTAGGAAGAGTTTTCCACGTGTCTTTTAAGGGAAGCTTTCATGCATTGCTGAGATAACAAAAAGCAAAGCAAAACTTCTCCTGGCTGTTCAGAGCCCTTTCTGCAAGCTAGTCTCACTAGGCTGGGAGGGAGTGATACAAACAAAACCTAATTGCAGTAAATCCTCTATAAAATAATTTCCTGGAGGGTAGTCCCCAAAAAAAGACAAGCCCCACACACTGCTAGGCCTTATCAGGGGTGGTAAAGCAGGGTTATGGTGCTGCTTCCAGACACAGCTGAGCATCCCACCTTGCTTTGAGCCAGTCTGCTGAATCTTTGGCTCTTACAAAAAAAAAAAAATTTGGATCCTTCTGAGCAATCCAAGCAGGGGAGCTATTGTTTTGTGCCCTGTGGTGAGGTGTTGTCTCCCACCCTCCATGATGCCTGCAAGAATGGGTGCTGAGCTTTGGGGAAGTGTGAATATCCTGCTGCCCACTGGCCGAGAAAAGCTGCCAAGGCCCCCTTACCCTTTCTCCATGGGGTAGGAGCAGCTCCCACTGCCATCCCCCCTGCAGCCCTTTCAGGAGTGCTGTGGGGCAGGAGGAGCAGCCAGTGCTGACAGGGTCTGTCTCACCTCCATGCTCACACCTCCAGGGCTCGCAGCCAGAGCACACCTGCTGGTCTGCAAGGAAAGCTGCCCAAAGGGCTCCCCGGCAGCAGACTGAGGCCACTGAACTTACACTGTTGCTGGATGTTTCTTGCATTTCGGGCTCCTTGGGAGTCATGCCAGAAAAAAAAGCTTCCCACAATGACATGTCTTATGCTTTTTTTTGTTAAAACTTCCTGATCAATATTCCAGGAGAGCCTTATTGACAAGTTAATAATTAATAACTTATGATTGCTCAAACAGCAGCCAAACCTGTATCTTTGTATCCCTGTGGAGTGTTCCCCTTGATCCAGCAAAGCCAGAACAAGCAGTGCTTTCCTCCGTCCCATGGTTAATTGCTCTCAGGTTTGTCTTGCAAACTGAACAAAGTGAAACGAAGCAAAACCTTCTCCTTTCTCCATGCCCTCTTCCCCACGTCATCCTTACCTTTCTCCACCCCTAACCTGCCCAAATGTCTTCTACTGAGAAGGTTAAAAGGTTAAAATAATTAAAATTTGAAGTTACAATTGTAGAGCAGCCCTTTGGCTTCCATAAGGTGGGAAATATTCCCATCCCTCCAGAAATGATGAAAGATGAGCAGCAATTGTTACCTAGTTCTCAATAAGTGCAAGTTAACAGGCCACAAAAGTAAACCACATTTCTTTCTTGTTAACTGGTTATCTCTCACACAAGAGGATCACTTAGAGTTCACTGACATAAGTTATGTACATTGCTTTTCCAGTTTTTTTCTGAATTCAGAAAAATCTTTTTGTTCCAGCACAGACATAGTGATCTCACCTACATGAACAAGTATGAGAACCACAAATTGTAGTCTCGTAAACTGCTTCTAATCACTTTCACTTTACTCAGCATGCCATTAACTTAATCAGAAATACTCTAGGCTAAGCTGAAGCACCAAAGAAGGTCCAGCTTCCTTAACTTATTACACTGTGTTTTTACAAAATTCAGCAGACTTTCACCTCTGCTTAGATTGAATCAAACACAACACCCTGCAAAAAAGCCAAATCTTTTGAAAACTTACAGGCATGAGTACAGCAGAAGATCCTGGCATGGTAGGGTTGGGCAGGGTGCCGGGCATAGAGGCAGGCATAGGCTGTCTTTGTCGGTTGTGTAGGTGCAGTAGTGAAGACAGAGAACCTGGGACAGGCCTAAAAGAAAGGAAAAGACAAGAAAAGAAAGCTGTCATGGGCTGTGGAGACCAAAACAAGCCTTACCCTGCCAGCCATTGGTAGGCATAGGCAGCTCCAGACAAGCAGGCACAGATAAGCCAGTCCAGGATTTGTCCTTTCCTGCATAAACCAGTGGAACATAAAGTTTTCAAGAAGAAGATGAATCACTTTCCTTCTTCTCTTTATCAGGTAAAGCACCAGTGTAGTTCATCTGATGTAACATGAATGTAAACATATCAGCTGGTCTAAGTCTGAGCACCTCTGGATAGCATAGTGGCTAGCAAAAGATGGTACAAAAAAGATTTTCTACAGACAAATCAGAAAAATCTACTGTCATTCGTGCACTGCTGTAAGTTTAGCCCTCAGGAACAAAAATATCCGGTTGATAGTTTTGCAGACTACGACAGAAAATTAATCATTCTTAAATTAATTTTGAAATTGTATCACCTGTAAATAAGCTGCTCTAAAATGAGTATTTCAAATCAGTCTTGATAATCTCTCCTGTGAAAATCTACCAAGCTTGTTCCAAAACAAGATTACTAATTTTACCACTTAGCACACCAGCAGAACACAAAAAATGGGGGGGGAAAAGAAAAGCAGAAATAAAATTAGGACAATTATGTTCAGATTAAGCAGTTTATGAAAGCAAAACATATGGACTACACAAAAGCAGAGTGAATTACTTTGGCAAAAGGGTACAAAAGATTTAGAAGGATTTTTTTAAGTACAGCAAAGGGAAAACTGCATGTGAGAAAGCAGGCCCGTTCACAAAGAATCATAAAATTAATGGATTAAACAATGTGGGACTACACTTTGAAAAAAGCCTTTAAGAATGTGGCCTTGGGAATTATGTTACCGGTTTTTGTTGTTTTGGGGTTTTTTTAGTTTTGAAGAAAGTGTGAGTTGCTTGAAGTTTTGGGTGAGCATAATTTGCTACTTTTCCAAGCTTTCGAAAACCTTGAAAATAAAGTTTTCACATACAATGCCTCAATAAACATTGACAGTACAAGTAGGTGTGTTAAATTCGCAGAGAACAGGATGCTTTTCTGTGCAGCACATGGTTTAGACTCTTTACTGGGAAGGAGAGTTGCCCCTAAAGGTATGAGACGGACTGGAGGAGAGGGCACATAATCTGGGAGTTTGAAGGGCCTCTGCAGGCGCTATCATGGCAAAAGTCTAAGATGCTTAGAGCCTCTAAACATCATGGTTGATTTAAAGACTTGGCAGAAGCATCCTTTGCTTCACTGATGAATCCACAGCTAGCTATAAAAGCCTCAAAACTGGGCTGACCTTGTCAGGGGAAGCAGAGTCACAACCCTAGAGGAGCAAGAGGTAAGACTATCCTGCTTGGCCTGAACTGTGTCACACCAAATGATGGGGCTTTACATTTTGCCCCTCCAGTTGCAAGTGGTACTGGCAACCATGAATACATACAACACTCCTCTAACTTTAGCTGTCACTTCCAGCTATCTAACAATGTGCAAAAAAGCCCAAAGGCTGGAAGCAATGGGATTCACAGACATCTGGTATGGAGGACACCACATCCAGGGTCCCAAAGTGTAGGTGCCTGTCTGATGGCAAAACCATCTTCTTCTGACATACAAGTTTCCTTCTCTTTTGCCAAGACTTCAAACCACCTAATCCCCTTTTCTTTAAAACTCCCCCAGTATTTCCCATCCTTGGACTTGCAGCCCTTCAACACTCATCTCTTCAACCCTGTTTCCTTAGAAACATTTCTATCCCAACAAATGCCACCTCAAAATCCTTGCCCTGACAATTCCCTCATACTCGGACACTCTGCTCCTCCCACCCTTCTGCCCTCAGCTGCTCTCTTTTAGCAGCTGCACACAACTAAACCCATCCTTTTGTCTTGATTCTTTATGGAGAGAAAAAGCCTGTGTTTTGAAGGATATTTTTAAAATCCTCCCAGACACATACAGTACTTATTCAGAAGGGGAAGAAAGAAGCCCCAAAATAACAAGTGTATCTCAGATACAGACAATGAGTTTTTCCTATTCTTCCCTTGTTATCTGCTGATGGAGGAATTTGATGTACTTACATCTTCGTATCACCTTAAAAAAACTCAAGGCAACATTTTGCAAATGTGTGGTGTAATCCTGTGAGAGAGTGCAGTACTCTCTCACTGTGAGGGAGCATGAATGGATTTCTGGGGTATGAAGCTCTACAGTCAGCTCAGCACATGGCTAAGTCTGGGGTGCCACAGTGGTGGCATAAGTGGAATGGATGCAGTACAGGAAAAATGAGCTCAGAAAATACACTCAAAGTACAGAGACCCTGACCCATTCTACTGTCCACTTAAACTCAGCTACTCTGTGTACCAGCACTCATTCACACACGAGGACTTGACAAATCAATAGGACAGGGTCAAAATAGCATGAATAGCAGATTCAGTGTTCTTTTGAAAAGAAAAAAGTGAGGAGATATCAGGTTGAATGTGAGGAGGAGTTCTCAGTTTGTTTTTTAGAGGCTGTGCTGACCCCCACAAGCAGGGTCCACTTCCCACTGGCCCATACTCACCAGAGCTACTGCCCTGCAGAGCAGCCAACAACAAACTCAAACAGGTCTTCTCTACCTCATCCCTTCAAGTCCATGTGCCAGACAGAAGGGCTGGAGCCCTGTGTTGGGGCATTTGAGGGGCAGAACAGAGTGTGCTGCAACTCCAGTGGGGTTGCACGTCGGGTTTCCTCCTGGACAGTGGGAGGGAAGAGTGGGCAGGAAAGGAGAAAGCACTGGTGCACTCTCCTGCCTGCCTGGAATGTGACTGAGGTGTGCACCCTCCTGCCTACTCTGCAGCCCTCTGAGTCCACCAGCTCAGATGTGTGAGAACTTATATGTATGGAATAGAATCTATGAGAACTGCACTGGCCAGAGCCATGCATTCAATAAAAATACTGCTTGAGTTTTCAGTGGGGTCAAAGTAAAACAACCACCGTGAAAAGAGCCCCCCCCACACCTTTATTCATTCTGAGAGTGCCCTACATACAGACCCTTTGTACAATTCACCAGTTTCCTAATAAGCTTAGGTGTTAGGCTGTTTGACAGAAACTTATTTTGGCCTGACCTATACAATTTGTGCAAGTGATTCTCAAGGGACTGCCTGGTTTGAGTTTTGCTTATATGTTCCAGAGCCAAAAAAATTTCCAAAATTGCTTTAATGAGTTTGGGAATATGGGGCATGGGTATTTATTAAAATGGCAAAGAAGCTTCCTTGCTGTCCCCAGTTTTACCTTTAACACTGCTTTATTTTAGGGGAAAGCACATACTTTACATCAGCTAGAGGGAAAAAAATATCTTCAGCTCTTCAGGTATTTTTTCTTACTACACTCCTGCTAGTCTGTTCCCAAGTCTGTTCTTTAAAAGAGGTGCAGAGCAGTCAGAGAAGACTTGCACTTTAAGGTTGAGCCTCTTTGTTGAAAAGCCTGCAATGCTCCTGCAGGCTCGATAAGAGTGCTACATAACATACTCCAGATTCCCCCCTCCCACATCAGGGAAATTGACATTGGCCGGTACTCATGGATACCTCCATTGCTCCTACACTGAACACAGGTCATGGATTTAGCACACTCACGTTCATAGAGCTCAGGGAATGTGTATGGCACAGAACCATACAGGCCGAGATACTCAGTTTGTCTAAGACATCTCTTCCAAGGACAACACAATCTCTTTTGTTGTTGCTTTCTATCTGGCAGCAAAGAAAGTCAGTGAGAGTTTATAATTGTTATTTTTTGCTGGACATATTGAATCTCCTCCTCTCTTTGTAAATTCTGAGGACGTACGGCCTGCAGCCTGTCAATCAATATTGCTGACTGGAAGATTTTCATTCCTTGGCACCTGTGTTGCTAAATAAATAGGCCTGTTGGGCAAACAGCCCACAGATAAAGGACATGTAAGATAGAGAACTGGCAGATGCTCAACTTCACTGAAAATCTGGCTATCCGTGGAATTTTTCCAAAATTTAAGAATTTGTATTGTGTTCCAGCGGAAGCCTGCTGTTGAACATGATGGGGTCTCAGTCAGCATTTGTATGCTGTCTCTTTGGGTGTACGTGGCCTGGAGAGTCAGCATGACGGTGGCTTAGTAAAATACCACATGTTAGCCAAGCTGCTGTAACTGACCCTGTTGGCTTTTCTTCCTCTGCATGGTCCTGCTAACACCATGAGTCACGCTTATTAACATTTAAACAGATGGGTGGTACCCTGCTAAGCCGGACTCGATCATGTTCCATCATATGACTCTACTCAATGATTAAAGATAACTCCTCTAATGCAATCAAATATCTAGGATATATACTTCAGTGTGTGCCTCCTTGATTAATACCAAATACTCCATTTGATATGATGCAACTGATTGCCTGATGACTCAACACTACACTTACCTACCAAAAGACTAGGCTTCCCCTAACTTGAAGTCTTCAAGGACAATTTGGGCAGATGACAATTTGTTGCTGAGGTCTCATGAGAGTAGGTTACTACTGACCTAGACCATTTGAGGCTATGTGGAAAAAGACTGACGGTATTTAAAGCGTCACTGCAGAATGTTTTCTACTATGGTGAAGCACTCCAGGTCAGTGGGTCTTACCATGACCTCTCTCCTGCTCCTTACTCCCCTGCATGTAACATTCATGCAAGGTCATCAAGAATACCTACATCACAACCTTGTTTGTTCCACTTCAGCTAGCTCTGGTGTGGAAAATTTTAGCCAAAGTATACTGAGTTGCACTGGAGTAAAGGAACTTGTCTCTTGACTTTCCATAGCCTTCAGACGCAGCCAGCTCACACTAGAGCAGCCCACAGGTTGTGCTGTGGAAATTTGCCATGTCAGGTTAGCACTGGCTGAGGGATTTCTGTACCACACTGCCATTACACAACACACTTGATCAGACTTTCATCATTTTTATATATATGTATAAACATGTATGCATCTACATATTTAGTACAACAGTGCCTAGAAGCCTTGATTTAAAATAGTGGTTGAGGTGAAGTTCTGCCCCAAAAAGCTTGGAGATCAAGGTAAAAATGAGGGAGAGTGAGTAGAAGCAATAGGGAGACAGAGGTGAATAAGGCAGCAATGATATCGTTATGATCAATGTAATGAGTAGCATGCCAGCAGCCTGGAGCCTTTCAAGGGATGTCAGTATGTGCATGTGGTTTAGGTGGCTTTCAGGCTGAAGCCCCCGAGTAGCCTACCATACTGAGAATAAGCTCAGCTGGCTGCAGTCTACACTCTGAAAGTCTCATTGACAGCCAGGTACTGTCACAATTAAACTTTTCATTGCAGAAAGTAAGTTTCCTGGAGCATGTGTTTCCATAGACCAGCTGCAAGTTGCTTTTACAGCAGCTACTGCAGCCAGAGTACCTGGCCCAAGTGCTGTCCTGGGCCTTCAATATCTGAATAATTCAGTCAGAGGCAAAGACATGGAGGGGATGTTTTAATCTGAGAAATGTGTTCTGACTGGAGGGGCAGCCTCATTTACTGCTTGTCTGCTAATTTTGATCCACATTGCTATTATTTAATCCTACCAGTCTAACTAGGGCTTTCCTCATTTGTGATCCATTATTTCTCACCCTCAAAGAAGGGCAGTTGTATCTAGTTTCGATTTATCCATTTGTTGTTCAGAGGAGGAAAGAAAAAATAAACACAAGAGAAAGCAAAACCAAAGCATCAGACCAGTACTTGGAATACCTTGCATAGTTGCAAGGGACCTCACCTGACCTGCTGTATCCCATGTTTAATGATGTTTTAATCACATCAGCACCAGACAGCCAAGCTTTCCAAGAAGTGGGAGGTTTGTGTCACCAGGATTTTTCAGGGAGCCAAACCATATTCAGGGGAAAAGAAAACTGGCACCTAGAATTCATGGCTCCCTGCCAACCTAGTAAAGATCCTTGCTTGTATTTCTCAGATAATTCCGACATCTGCATGATGTGGGCAGATTATTATTATCAGTAGCAGACATTTATACTGTGGTGGTGCCCAAAGGTCCCAGTCGGGACCTGGACCCCATTGAGCCTGGCACTGTACAAACACAGATAAGAGACAATTCATACAGAGCATGTTTATATTCTAGGGACACAAACCAGATGAAAAGTAGAAGACAGAGATAGAACACACAAGCAAATAAATATGCTAAAGAATTTGAGACAATTTAGAGGCACAACTCTGGTTGCCTTTTTTGTTTCTTTGTATTTTTTTTTTATTTAACTGGTATGCTCAGAAATGACAGGACTGAGGAAGTTTGCAAGAGGAAAGGAGTAACTAAGACTGAGACACAAGAAGGGCAACACTCTAGAGAGGGAAAATTGTGGCTCATAACTTAGAGGATTTGGGAAGCATCCAGACAAAGCTATGCTTTCCACAGAGATTTTTAAATGAGGTGTGCATGTATCTTCATATATTTTTTTTACCTTTAGATGTTTTCCCAGTGTTGGACAAGAAGAGATTTCTTGTCTCTGGAAAGAGAAACCAGCTGATGGCAAAAACACTGTCAAAGTGAAAGTGATGCTTGACACTGTAATGAGAAACTGGAGGACTGAGATAAGATAAGCTTCAAAAGGTCTTAAAGACAAGAAGCTTAATTCAGAAGTGAAGGGAAAGCCCATATAAGTGTCTCAGAAGTGCTGGCACAATTAAGGTAACAAGCTATACATTGGCACAGAGAAAGAAGGAATTCAGCAGCAAGCATTACAGAAGGCGCAAGATGCAGCATACAGATATGAAATGATGCAGAACAGAAGTCAAAAGCAACAAAAGAGGTGTTACTTCTCAATTCAAATGTCTCTCAATGTCACCTGGGGAGAAGCTGTTCATTGGAAACAAAGCAACTCCATCAGAAATGCATTCTTGGTCACTTGTTCTGATACACAAGGACAGAACACCCAAATGAAGGGAAAGAATAAGTAAAACAAACAAACAAACAACACAAAAACCCCAGAGAATGGATATATACATACAGTAAAATACTATCATCCTGTGGAAAAATGCCTTCAAGATGTGTTAAGAATTCTGTACTTTTCACCTGAGCTTGTAGGAGAAAAGCCCCAAAAATCAGCAGCACCATCATGAATTTAGTGGGCCAAAGCCTATTTAAAGGTTTAGTCAATGATAAATCTTGGCTTTAGAAACTCCAGTTGTGCTAATGTCACCTATATTTCCTGAACACACGTTTAAGGAACCTCTGCAAATTCAGCACAAGGACCAGCAGGTCCTTGGAAGCCTCACAAAACCCATTAACATTTGCCTTTTGGCTCTTACAGGTCTTAGAAACTGCTGGTTTCAATCTTTCTTTCCCTCTAAATATTTCACTGGGTCTTATTGCATGACCCATTACAAGAAAAAATAAGAAAAGCTAGAATGGTTTCTTAGACTGTAACCTCCTTGGAGAAGTTTATGTTCTGTACAGTGTTATGCACACAGCTGGAACTCACAAATGATATGTGAAGGATAATGGCATAGTTAAAGCAAAATAGGAAAATGCTACAAAAGGCAGGCTCAATGATTATAAAGAACTAGCCCATATAAAAACACATTCTTGCATTAAAATAAGAAAAAAAAGGAGTGAGATAAACCAAAAAAACTGCAACATAAATATGATTTGATCATAAAAGCAAGCAACGATGTCAAACTGACTCCACTGCCACCACTGTCTCTCAGCTCAGACAGAACCAAGCTTAGTTCTTCAGGAAAAAAAATTATTTTGCAGCCCCACAAATAAAGGTATATCATTTTTCATTGAAAAAATAGGTAGCTATAACACACAAAGGCATCAAATGGCAGAAATAATGATGGCAATAAGGCTTACACAAACACTTTTCAACATGACCACTCTTTTTAAAATCTGGGCTTAAGATTCCAGCCTGACAAGCAAAATCAAGAAAATTTGAAAATCTGAGGCTCACTGAGCAAAAATATCAACAGGTAAAACAGCTGGAAAGAAACCTACCCTCAGCATCCAGGTAAAGTGACAACTGAACACCAAGTAACTCTTCTGCCAGGTTTGGGCTATCTAAAGGTGCTGGAGCCCTCATTCGCTCAAGTGACTCCTTTCACACACATGTTATAGCAGTGCAAATGGATTTTATTTGGCCTTCACAACTTCACATCTGAAAGGGATAGTAGGTTGCAAAAAGGATGGAGAAAAAGCACGTTTTACTCTTAAAGGGCTGAGAGGGTCTTCAGAGAGTTCTCACTGATTACTCAACTGCCAACTGATTCCTATACTGGAAATTAGGTAAAACAAATTTCTCAAACTTTTCGTTCTATTTGCCATTATTATTTGGACCATTGCAATTTAATACAAATACTAAGATAAAAGAGCTTTGTAAAGCTTCTTTATAATAAAAATATAAAAAAAATCTTTTGAAGTGATTTATTTTTCTTTTTCGTTTTTCTTTTTTTTTTAACTTCCCAAACAATGCAGAAGTTTGTCTCTGAAAATAAGATGGTGAATTACAGCAAAGTTATGAAAACAAAGAACCAACAGTTTCTCCAGTGCAGGCTTGTTACCATGAGCTAATAATTCCAGACTTTAAGCAAGCTGAGCCTCTTTTTTAATAACTGCATGCCTCTAGGCAAAGTATTTCTACTAAAAATTATTGAGGCATGGAACAAGGCAAGGTGTGTGAGCTAATGTTGGATTGTTCAGTTACTAAACCAACTCCTATAGCAATGAGCCTGCACTGAACTGACAGATTATTTCTCTGTATACACTTGTATAAACATACTGCTTAAGGTCGAAATCTGTGTAAGCTTTCTTTTCAATTAAAATGTCAAAGATGACAGCACATGTTTTCACTGTCCTTCACAGGATGATGGATGCTGCGGCAGCAGTTTCATGCCCCCGTGTTTCAGAGATGTTTGCCTGCCTGGGTGTCTAAGAAAGATGTACTTGCTGATGTCTTCATGTGCCTGCAGGCAGACAGGGCTGCTATACTAATACTTTGGGTGGCTTTACCTCTCTTGACTTTTTCTTTCTCAACATTGCCCCCGTGGGCTCCCACATCCAACATTGTAAAAGAGCAGAAAGGTTGCTGTGCACAAAGAGGTTGGGAAAAGGGTCCTGCATTAATTAAACAGATTAAGATTGCTACTTAAGTGAAGGCTTTAAATTGCAGGCCAGTTTCTGGTCATGACTAATTCAGTTCAGGTACCTAACTTAGGTCCCCACAGAAAAACAGCTGCTGTGGGTAGTCAACAAAAAGACAAAGCCAAAGGAAGCTTCCAGCAATTTAGATATAAAATAATATTAATTAAAAGGCAATTAATCTGAACCTTTGCATTTCTTCAGCTCCATACTAATAAACTAAAAAAAACTGTAACCATCAGTTTCTCATTCATGCTCATCAGTCTAGAGCTTGTACAAAGACAGTGGCTCCAAGTGTTGCTGAGTCTCAAGACCATGTGGCAATACAACTCACAGAACATGCAGCCCCAGTGCTATGGCTGGGCATGGAGCAGAGATTTGATTATAATTTTGCTAGAAAATAGATTGACTAAAGAAAACAAGAGAAAACCAGTCCAGCATCTGCCACTGGCAGATTCAGTCAGTCTCCTGCTGACAAGACACAAGTCTTCTGTACCCACTATGGAAAGCAGAGTTTGCTCTGGTTAGCAGAGCACAGTCACTAATGAAGACAATATGTAGATATATATACATATGAGATTGTTTATTTACTGAGATTTAAATTCTACACTCAACACTAAAAATGCTATAAAAGTAACACATACTGTAAAAATCTTTGAGAAAGGCATTATATAAGATAATTCTACATTATTTCCTAAACAAAATAGGAAATAAGCAAAATTGAAAATTAGAAGCCTGAAAAACTCTCAGATTATATATGACATCAGTGGCAGACCAAAATCCAAGTCTTAATCCTATCCTTTAACAAGAATACCATAGAGAAACACTGCTTTTAAAAGCTCATTGCTCCCCAAGCACTTCTGCCATCAGCGCATTGTTCCTGTGGTGCCGATCTCTCTCTCTACAGCCTAGAGGAAAGTTAGCATGGCCCACCATGGTCATAGCCCCAAATATGCTCAGTCTCTCAAAGCTGATGGTTGTTTCAGTGTGGGAGGAAGCAGAGGAGCACATTCATGAGGGTGTACTCTCAATTATCTGTTCAGCAAGTCACCTCCAGGTGTAAAAATATTTTAATGCTGCCCAATAGCTATGTATCTTCAGTGACCCTCTTCCCACCCCCAACCCACTTCACTGATTCCCTTCAAACTTTCATGAAGATCAAAATGAATATATGCAATTTCTTGGGAGGAACCTTTGCACACGCTTCATCTCTTAAACATGCTAAAAATCCCAGCTGACAGCTATATTAGTACAAATTTTGAGAAGCACAGGGAAGAGGTGAATCTCAAGGCACACAGAACAGTCGTAGAGAACTGTTGCAGCTGTACTTCAACAGAGATCAGCTCCAAGCCAGTGTTGTTTGCTGTCATAATTTAGAGGATTCACATTGCCTTCTCTGCTTATCTCTCACTGGGAGATACCCACTGATTGCAAGCATCAGTCAAAGAAACAGGAATCACAAACACAGTTTTTTACATAGCTAAGGCAAATTACACTGAAGGGTGGAAATCATGGTAGATCAATTTACTCATAAATTCACCTAGCACAATCCCCAGGAAATGTGTGCTCCAGAAATCCCCATGACAACAAAAGAAGTGCTACAGGTAGTGGCTGTGGGAGATTTTGCTGACACTTAGGTGCTGACACAGGTCAGCAAAGGTTTCCAGCAGCATGCAAAGGGAAGCAATGATAGCAAATAAAAGCCATTGTCCACTCATGTCCAGCCACAGACATATGGAAAAATTTCTCTCTCTACGCATGCATGCAGGCTAAGAGAAACAGCAAAAAAGAGGAGTCATTGAAGAAAGGTTATTTTATTCTACCAACAAAGTGTACATTGTCATCGTAATTCCTAGTCACCATCCATGCCCACTCCCTCTCTTTTAAGTACGGGTTCGAGCAGGAACCTGCAGCTAATTTTGAGGTTGGGGTTCATTTGTTTTCACATCAATGCAATTAATTTCCACTGGAAAATGCATCTCAGGCATTCAATCAAAATAGGCCTAAAATAATTCTGAAAAGCTCATCTGTCTCCAATCTATATAATGTTTTAAAAATTGGATGCATGCCCTGCAATAACATTGCATTTCACAAAGCTTAAAGCTCTAAACTTGAGGGTATCAGTTACATTGAAACTGCAGTAAATTAGAACATCCAGTTTCTGGTTTGCATTGATTTATAAATATCGACAAAACTACTATTGCAGTCGTTACCACTTTGGGTGCTCCGAGCTGAATTTTCAACAGTTCAGGGTTATTTTCATTCTTATTGTGGCTACAGTAGCCTTTCAAGTTATAGATCAAATTCCAGATAACATGTAAATCTTAAATCTTGGTTTAAGACATATGCATACAAACCAGCCAATATACATGATAAAAAGCAGCAAGTCTAAGTGACCACTAATGCAAATACCAAGGCACACTTTTTTTTTTACTCTCTAGCTTAAAGCAGAAAGGATACTTACTGTTATCAAACATTCTAAATAGAAGCAAGTGGAAATGGAATAAAACATGAAAAGGTAAGTATCTCTAAGTTGTTTTTTTAACCAGGAATTTGATGTTCTCTTTTGAACTTTACATTCTTTAAAATGAGACAATCAATATTCAAAACTCATATTCAAAACTTTTCTCCTAAAAATATTTCCACATTAGTCTATCTGGTGATCTTCAAGATGTGCTTATTTATGACCAAATTATTGCTGAGGAAATATAAATCTGAAAAAAAGAGACCTCACGAGCTGTAGCCCAGTTAATACAATCATTTCAAAAAACAAGAATAGAATGAATACATCAACAGCAAGAGAGCCAATTCTCAATGGTGTACAGCACACAGCTTTGCCAAAGACAATGGATTTAAACCAACTGGGAATCTCACTCATACACACACATGCACGCACACTCCATAAACAGACAGTATATAACATGCACTACATCCAGTTTTAAAACAAGCTTTGACACTGATCTATGTCTTGTACTTCAAAAGAAAACAAAAATCCCCATCTTCCACTTGGACATTTGTGGACAGCTACCAAGCAAATTCTCCTGATTCCTGATGGTGATTAGCCTGTGACGTGAAGCAGAGGGATCACCATAATATTCACAAAATTTCTCCTGAAAGCACTGGCCAAACTCTACCCTTGCTCTTCTTGATACCATCACTGAAGCCTATGCTGATCTGCAAAGCACCTTTCCACTATTCTGTTCAGCCTATTTGCCTTGTGCAGCACGTACTGGTGAGTTGAGAAAGACAGGGAGAGGTGGCAGATGTTCTTTTGGGCATGATGCCCTTGCCATTGAAGTTCACAGGAGTGCTGCTAATACAGTCATTTAGAACAGAATGAAACCCATAAAAATGTATGACCCCTATGAAGACATTTTCCTAAATTATACCCTGAATACTGACTTAATGCCTGCTAATGACATGCTGCATCATACTAAGAAAAAAAAGTTATTTTACATCTTTACCTTCCAATTTGTACTGATGTGTTTGGTTAACTGTTTCACAGATGGGGTTTTTTTTTGTTTGTTTGTTGTTTGGAGTTTTTTTTTTATTTTATCTTATCTTTGTCTTGAAAGAAATGCTGTCTTAAAGAGGAAACATTCTCCCAAACCAGAATTTTGCATTGAAGATTAAAAAAACTGCACCAGTTTAGAGTAAAGGGATTAATGGTCAGTAGAGAGTCATGTTAAAAAAGCTCAGGTCATCCTGCCACCTTCCAAGAGTCTGCAGTATGAACTAACACACTGCTAATTATTTATTTGATGTCTTTACATGAATCATAAGTGTTCATGCATACTCCATTAATAGTCATGGTTTTAACTGTTTCTTTTTTCCTCCACTTTTTTCCCTTTGAGAGCTGCCACTGAAACAGTGCTTTAACTAGAAAGTTGCCATGCCAGGAGAAGTGAAAAAGCAATATGATCAGCAGAGGCAAAAGTTAAGTCAGGTGAATTTTGAAACTCTGTGGGTATTGGATAACTTTAAGATATTGTAGCCCACAGTTTTCAACACAATAATTCAGCAAGGAGGAAATAATATTTGCATAAAATACCTCAAAAAGGCCAGGCTGACCATGCTAGAAGGAGCTCTCTTGCTGCATTTGCACATTTGAAGTAATGCCATTGATCTAGACATGGCCTGAGTCTCCTGTAGACAAACAGGACTGAAAATGCCCTCCCAGAAAATCACAAGCGTAGTTTCAACTCCCATCAACTCCCAATGCTGCAAAACCCAACTCCAAAGTACCATTTTTCAGTGAAGTGCCACTATAGCCATCAGAATCAACTGCAGCATTTGCATCAAGAGTTTCCAGATTTAAACTGTGGGAATGAGTAAGCTGGAGCTGTCAGTGGAAGGCCTCTGACAATGTAATTTGTTTGTCCTGCTGGCCTGACAGTCAGTGCATGCTGACATTCAAGAAACGTTGGTTGTTTTTGTGAGTTTTTTCTTTTTTTTTTTTTAACTGCTTGGAGCAGTTGGAAGGGCAGAGGAAAAGGACTCAGCTTAGGGAGGGGACAAAGCAGAAGATAAATAATGGAAAGGACATGTGTCCTTTTCCAGATGTCTCCTATAAAATAAGTGTTTGTCCCATGTACCCTGAGACACGTCAATACACTGCAGGTGAACATGTTAAAAAATATTAACTTTACCTAAACAGCAAAGTGGCAGCTCCACTCAGCTTACAATAACATCATATCTATTTGCTTTGGTCACAGGGAGCCAAATATTTTACTGATCTGGTTAAAATATCTCAACAGTCACATAAATAGACCCAGTCAAAGCCTGTTGCATCACCTGCATTCATTTTTTACTGTTAATATTTAGCAATGGAAGAAAGATACAGATCTGTGCTCTATACACTTGCCATCTCCAACAGTATGATCTCAGCTCAGAGAGCAGCAGGAATTTGCACAGCAGTGAGTATGGCCAATTTCCAGGGGTCGGAAGCCATGGCTTACTCACTCTGCTCCACATTTTCTGCTGTTGTTCTATTTCTTTTTTTTTTTTTTTTAATGGGAAAGACAAATATGATGAGCATAAAGAATAGTGGCAAAGTCAGATTGCGAGTCATCATGTTTGTATTTTATTTTCCCCTTGTCTCTGTATTTTGTGAAGCATGGATTTAGACCTTGTATTAGCCTACCAGACCACAAGTCCTTAAAATGGCTCGTACATAAAATTTGACGAGAAACTAAGCATTTAGGAATATGTGTACCTTTACACCAGAAATCTGCCTTTATCTCTCTCTCTATAGCAACAAAGCATCTGAATCAACAACATTGCACCTCGTATAAATCTGACCCAGTCCATGTAGGATATGTAACAAAGGTAATCTGTGACTTGAGAAAAGAAAATGCAGCAGTATGTATGCAAGACACTTTGTATTTGGCAGACACATACAACCAGCTGTTTATTCTTCAGTTTGTGGCTATACATCTACTGGGACATCCCCCACCCCTGTAAACCTTGCTTAGCTCCTGGTCTTATTTCCAGTGTAGATTTAACCCTAAGTTATGGATAAGCATAGTGCTTGGGATTTAAAGTTAAGTGTCATTTAGTATCATTTTTGACATCTCCACACATTATAATGAGCTTCTTTTTCACAGGGGACTTGGGATCTGATTTTAATTTGTAGTAGGGTTATGGTCACAATAAATGTCTATTTCATATACTCATAAGAAGCCTCTAATGCAAATGGAAATAGAAAGTGGCTGTTTTCTTGTATGAACTGATATTTCAAAGCCATGTATGTAAAACACACAGTACAGATCTGTTCCACATGCAAACCCATTATCAATCCACCATTGTGCCCTGGCTCCTGCCCTGGCAGCAGGCACTCCCGTGCTGAAGAGTCTCAGCAGGTATTGTAGCTTGCATAATAAAGGAACAGGTTATGAAATCATTAGCACCTCAGCTGAGGCTGCCACAGGGATGCCCCTCTGTGTTCATTGTGAAACATTTCTTTGGCAGCTGCATCCTAGAAGCATATTTGGATGTTGTTGCTTCGGCCTTGCCGCACAGAGTGGAAAGTAATAGTGTTTTCATGTTCTGAACTTGAGAGCAGAGGATGGAAGTCTCTCAGGTCCACCTCTAGGCTAATTCTCCCCATTTACACATGGCTAATTCTAGGCTTGAAGATCTCTAGGAAGCCCAGCTGTCTATAATCACACGCCCAGACCTATATGGCCAGTGCTGCCAAGGACCTGAGCCATGCCTAAGGAGGCTGAAAGATATTTCAGCTTTGTCAAACTCCACATGTTCCAGCTCCCCTTGTCCTGCAGGCAGCCACTGCTAGTGGTGCTTCAGAGCAGCCCAAACGCAGCTGAGGGCTGCCCTCCCCTTGGTTGGGGTCCTGCCTTGGGCCACATCCTGTTGGCATTTCCTTCTCCATAAATGGAAGCTCAGGTGAAAATGTGCCAGATCAAGCAGTTGAAGCTAAAGTCACTTGTCCCTCCACAGGAGGATCCATTTCCCCAACAGAAAGAAACAAAGTCCACTGCCGGTCACACACTGAGTAAGGCACCTAGGGCCCTTTTGATGTTCCTTATGCCAACCTTGAGATCCTTCCTGCTAGTTTCATAAATATTTGTGAACCGTGCCCTTGCCAATGTGCAAGGGAGCACAACTATGATCTGGCTCAGGACAATTTTTTTGGTGGGCCTAAAACCAGAGTATTAGAATCTATGAAAAAGGAAAATTGTGCAACTTAAAGGAAACCACTAGCATCAGGTAGGGAGGAGAGCCTGTTGAAAGCAGTGAAATCTTACTGACTTGAGTCACCCTGGGGTCAGGTCCCCTGGTATTTGCAAAACTTAAGCCAGTTTTACCAAATGTAGAGAGAGAGCTCACAAAGGAAGGACCCGTGTCAGGTTCCTGAGCATTAAGTCAGGTTAGCTTGGGTTGCTGTCTTTCTGAATCAATGCACTGGGTCATGATTTAAGTAAGTGAGATGCTGGGGCTTTTTAAAGCAGCATAAGTAAATAGTTAAGCTTGATGTGATATAAAAAGCACCACAACAGAAAGGAGAACTTAACGTAGTAATGAAAACCACTTACCCTTAATCATCCCTGAGACAGTGTTTTTACAACGCTACTTGATTTATTCAACCAGCAAACATGCCTCCTTTGACTTTTCTAATAACAGGCCATCTCACCCGTGCTTGTTGGGAGTTGAGTTCAGAGATTTTTTTAATTAGCATGCCAAGTACATTATTTAAATGTCTTTGATGCCTTTTCTTTAAAATTATTTGCTAAGCAATAAGTCATATTTATTTGCAAAGGAGACACCCCCCTTACAAAAAAAAAAAAAAAAGAGAGGAAAAAAGCCTCCAAAACCCAACCCAAAACACTACCAGGGAAGTTTGGAAAAGTAAGAGGTTTGGTCACAGGTGTGTAACCAGTGCTGTGCATTGCAGAGCACATTATTGCTTAAAGACCTACTGAAGCCCAGATTCATTGGTGCTGACAAGCCTGCCACTTAGTGTACGAGATGGTATGAAAGGCTGTTTGCTGCATGATTTATGATGGTGCCCTTACTGTAAACTACCTGTGCTCTGCTCAGCAGCTCCATGCTTCCTCTCCAATAGAAGGGCCTCAGCTTTTGGAAAAGCTGGACAATTTCTCAAGTGAGTGCACTCTTGTGATACTGAGGCTAGCCAGACCACAAACTATTTTATTATGTTGTGCAAAAACCTCTGTGCAAAAAAAAAAACAAACCTCTTTAATTAAGATAGAGCAACCAGCACTATGGTTGTAATTACCTTGGACTGCTTTACCCACGGGCATAATGAAATAGAATTGGGGCCTCTATATTTTTGTTTTTAAACTAAGTAAACCCAAATTAATTTATTCAACTCAAACCAGACAGGTTTCTCTTTAAAAGGAAGGCCTATATGGTTGGAGGGGCTGGTGCAGCAGGCAGAGTGACATGCAATGATGACTGTGAACTGCAAACTGCAAACTGCTGGCAAAACATTTGGCTTGCCATTGGTCCGTGGCCAGTATTTTCCTTTGTTAATGAATCCCACATCTTTTCTAAGTTAAGCATTTTTTCTTCTACCCCTTCATTTTATTTGAAACATATTTTAAATATTTTTGTTTTTATGACGTAGTGGAACATGATACAGCCCCCTCCTAACCCTCCATACAGGAAAATCAATTAAAATTTTGACATTAGGAGCTATGATATAAACATATGGTTTAACTGCTCAGGCTTTTTTTTTAAGTAACATATCAAGGATCAGCGCAAAGAGAAATGACAAAATGAGAACACATTATGGGATAAAACGTTTACCAACTGAAAGTATATCACAGCCAAACCTTGCTATTCACCAAAAACAAAAAACCTGAAAATATGTCAGGTTTGCATAGATTTCCTCTTAGATGGAGGATTACATATTTTTCATTTGTGTTCTTTTCTGAGAAAAAAGGCCATTAAATAAAAATAGTCATTCTGAATGATGTGTTTAATATTTAGTACATTTTGTCTCACCCAAAGGACCTTCATTTTATGACTTATGCATTAAAGAATGCAATCTTAAAATGGAGTTTTATGGGCTTCCTAATTAACTTCCGATTCTTACCTGAAGAAGAAAAAATAATTGAGGAATACCCAATTGGAAAAAAACCATGATTTTCAAATAATAATAAAATAAACATTGTGGGCATCCACTCATACCTGCACTACTGACCACCAGTCCTTAGGACTATGTGAAAGTGAAAACCCTTACAGGTCCCATTGGTATTTCAAACCATCAAAACCCCAGACAGACAAAACAACAAGTCACTGAAACTCCAGGGAATACTGGCACCAAAGAGAAGATTTAACTCTCTTTAACTCTCTAGGTCACTAGGTTTCCACAAAAAGAAGCTCTTTCCCAGAGGTCTTGAAAGATTGGAAATGCTGTTAAAAGTGTAGAGTTATTGTTAATCCACCACTGGTGAAAAAACAAGTTTTTTTCAATCATCTTCTACGGACATCTAGTCTCCAATCCTGCAATCATCTAGCTACATGAATTTACATGCCCTCCTTTAATATTCCTCAGTTTTACAAACCTTGCAAAATTGTTTCAGCCACAGTAACTTGTAGTTAGTTTTACCAGGGGAAGAGATTACGAAAGTATAGCACAATGCATTGCTGGCCCTGAAAACCGCACCAGGCAAGGACAAAGATATAGTAGAAAAAATTAAGTTGCAAAAGCTTTTTTTGCACCAACCCCCTTACTTTTCATCTTGAGAATGGTGCCATGCTTGTGCTAGAAATGACAGAAGGCTTTTTATAGAGGCTTCTGATATCAACTCAAACCCCTGAAGTTACATGAGGATAGAGACTTCAATTATCTACAGAGTATGTGCAAATTAAATATACTCTATCACAGTGAATTCTCTTGCACTGTAACTGCTGTGATTTATGCAGAAAATTGCAGCCAAGCTCAAAAGCTAGAGCAGCACTTTCAGGTTGACTAAAATTATTAAATTCACTTACAAATTAACTAACATGAATCTTGGAAGTGGAGAAGAATAGAATATTTGGAAAAGTAGAAATTTTTAGCATTTTTACACATTCCAGTTTGAAATGACATATTAATCTGGAAATTTACCTAGTTATTTTAAAAATGTACTTGTCTTGAAAACCTGAGAATGTTCTTGTTGTTTATTTGGACAGAATAATTAAGAAATTAAATCACATTGACTTAAACTAAATTACTGTTTTTAATTTCAGCCACTAAGTCAACAAGCCTGTTATTCACATAAAACTGGTTACCGTTATAGCTCACCTGCATGAAGTACAGCAATGACACAAAAGAAACCTTAAATCTGTCAGTTTTTCTTCATTTCCTGCTCTATTAAAAACAACCCAATACTCCAGCTCATTCCTCTTCTATGTCTTCTTTCCTAGATTTTTCCTAACTGATTTTAACAGCTAGTTAGAAACCTGAACATCAATATCAATGTATTAATGAAAAACAGAAAAAACACTGGTATTTCAAAGCTATCTTAAAGACTGATTAGATTCAGTAATAAATTAACTGGGCAGGAATGCTGTTTTCAAGAGAAAATATGATATTCTACAGGAAAATATGGGACTTTTTGTTTTGTTTTCCAAGGAGATCTTCCAGCCAGGAAGCTTTTACCACATGTCCAGATTCCGTGATTTGCTCTGCCTCCAACAGCAGTGCAAAATCATCTTTGACATTTACCGAAGCATCAGGCACAGCACTTTAAATGGACAAAGCTTGTCTTGATTACAAGAAAGGAGTTTGCAAACAAGGTGAATGCATGACAATAAAGAAGGTGCCAGTGGAGTAGTGAGAACAGGGCTGTACACTCTAAGACTGCACTTTTAGAAACTTCATAAATTTGAACATGCTTCTCTGAGCCTTTTAGCTCAAGACAAATATAAGATTGAGTCAGTGTCACTCCAGAAAATTTTGTCAGTGAAGAGTCATATACAGATCCTCAGTCTTCATGTTCTATTTGATAATAAACTATTAATTTTGCAATAATAAAATAACTGAGCATGCATGATTTTACATGTGATAGTAGTGACAGCATATTGGATAGTCATTAGTTAATGGACAAACATGAATCCAGGATAAAGTATACAGGGAGTTCACTGCAAAAAGGCATTAATGTGCCATTACTTTTATAGAGGGAACAGCTTTTGCTTGCTAAGTTCCTGTAAAACACACATTTGAGCTTACAGGGACATTAGCAAATGGATCCCTCGCATGGTTATGGGCAAAGCTTGTCTCCTCGTTTTGCAAAACATGCTGAAAATTACCATGGGGGGCTCAAAAGTTTTATTTGTTATGGCTTAATTCCATTACTTTTTTAAAAATAAAAAAAAAGGGGGGGGAAGGGTACTTTTAAAGAACTGACTGATTTGGAAATACATCAGAGATGGATTTTCTCATAGGATTTTAGAATTCTCTTGCAATTCTTCACTATAAGCAAAAACTTCAGATGCTTAGTCGAGGAGGGAGAAAGATCCCTTTAGCTGTTTATAAACTGAAAACATATTTGGCTGTATTTCAGCTAACATTTCAGCCCAAAAATGGCTGGTTTTCATGATTACTATTTTATCTTTGCATGTTTATCAGGCATCTACTAAAACCTGAGTGCCTGTCACTTACAGCGTGATGGGAAAGTTAGGAAATGAAGCACCTTGGAGCACAGAGCAATTCAGAGTCCACATTTAGAGTGCTACGTCAAGTGCACGCGTTCTTCATTTCTCAAGTCAAGGTGGACACAAGCAGGCACAGGATATGCTTTAGATGACATTATGTTCTTGTCTCACCTTTTGCTTTCCTTATTGCTTTTTGCTCATCAAAATTCTTCCTGCTTCCACCCCCTGCACAGACAGCCCGTGCTGCCATCATTGCCCAGTGCAGATCCAGAGAACAGTTTCAGTCAGAAGGCACCCCAGAGGGTCACCTTGTCCAACCTCCTGCTCCAGCCAGGACTAAATGCAGTATCAGAGCAGGCTGCTGGGGGCCTTTTTTTAGACAAAGTGTGAAAATCTACAGTAGCAGAGACTGACTCCAGCTAGTTGCACTGCCTTGCCACAGTTCTCCTGCTGGAATCTTTCTTTCTTCAGGTCTCATGGAATTTTCTCTCACTGAAACTTGTGCCTGTGGTCTTCTGTCTTTCCACCGCAAAGTAGGGCAGACCCTGTCTCCTCTATACCTACCCTGTAAGTAGCTCAAGGCTGCAATTAGATCCCCTGGTAGCCATCTCTTCAAGGTAAATAAACCAAGCTCCCCCAATCTCTGCTTCTGTGGCTGGTCTCTCCATTCAGCCTAGGGAACATGTCCATAATGCCATCTGTCCTGTGCAACTGACCCATCTTCCAGGAAGTCACTGCAGAATCACACAAGAACATGTGTGCAGTTTCGGGGTGCCCATTTGTTTGGATTTATTCAACAGTCCAAGTAGATTTCACCTAAAATTCCCCCACACTTTGGTTGGGTGCAGAATTTTTGTATTGCCCTCACAACAGAGATCTTTCTAAGTCCTCTGGAGATTGTTTGAGCAAACCCAAATATCTGACCCTAAGCCAATCAGTTAATTATTATATGTCATGTTTGTCCTATTTGATAATTACTCTGCACAAGAAACATGCCAGTGCAGATGTGCTGCTGAAATCCAGTGCTGCTGTGCTCAGTGCTACACGGGGAAGCCACAGACCCTTCCTACATCCAGCTCAATCTGATCTACACTCCAAACATGCTGTTATTGGAGCATTGCATCTTTAAAACAGGTCTCCCTGAGATAAAGAATTGTCTATTAAGGAGGAAAAAATAAAGAGTTGCAGCTCACTGTGCTTTCAGTCAAGAACTTGTTCTGGGCGAGACCAGGTGAGACCAAAGTTTAAAACTCTGGAATGCAGCATGTGCAGATGGCACAGTATTACTGCCTGTTTTATCATTTGCTACTTGTCACACTTTCTGGGCATTTGACCACAGAAACAAATCAGAAGTAACAGAACCATTTAGAAGTGACACTGAATATCAAACAGAAAATGAAATATACAAAGCTTAACCATCTTTCTGTGCATAGCAAGTAAAAAACATTCCTTTTCAAGACCTCTCTTTAAAACAAAAAAGGTATTTGTCAGCAAAAAAATTCCCAATTTCTCTTGAAAAAATGTCAAAAGCTCAAATTTTAATAATTACTGAGCCTCATTCTAAACTTTTCAATCAGCCACATTTCGCTTTTCTAAGAAGTCTTTTATAAATTCATGCTTTTCCAACTATCTCTACACTCTTTTTTATCCTATAACACTCACTTATTTTTGCATATTTTTACAAATGTTGCTCGTAAGGTTTTTGATTTTTCCTGAAGTGTGTAGTACAGTTTTTCTTATAGGCCACTACAAAGTCTTGTCAAAATAGTTTAAATTAAATGAAAAAATGGCTTAATTAATTACTAAATATTAAAATATTTATGGAATTGCAGTAGCTGGGAAAAGTTCCATAGTGCACAAGATTAGCAAGTAAAAAGCCAAACTGAACACTTAATGATGCACAGCAATGTCCCCCTTTAACTGTTGCTTAAATTTTTGCCCTAAATTTGATTTTTCATTCTTAAAGAAAAGCTTAAACTGTAAGGGAGAGCCAAGGGGGTGCTAACAGAGTGTCAATTTCAAAAAGAAAGAAACCATCAATCAAATTTATATACCAATATCACCACCTTAAGCCGTGCAACTTGAAATCTTATTCAGGTGATAAATTCTTTCTGGTGTGATTGCTTAGGAATAGCAGAAGTAAATTTTGCGTTGCAGTCTCAAAGATAGGGACAAACACATTCACACACACACCCCCTACATACACAAACAGATCCATACATACAGAGATCTGTGTACCAATCTGCACTTTGTGCAACACATCCCTCTTTCATGCTAATGGCCACAGGAGATACTTGTCAACACTGGATTCCAATGGCAAGGAATTTGGTCATTCAGGCAAACTGTAAAATTAACCTTAATTTAGTGTTTATATTGATTTTTCAGCCAATCTTATTTCTACATGAGTTTTCTAAAGAAAATCACTTATTCAAAGTATATTAGAAAACTGAATTCAGAGCAATGAGAATTCCTGTGGTTCTGTGATACAAGGGAAATAGAGCTCATGTCCTTAGCTGCAGTGAAAGAAAAGTTCATTTTGACCTGGAAACCAAATGATAACAAAGAACACAGTACTGGAACTTTTCTGACATGATACTGAGTTGCCTTAAACTGAGGTCAAGGAAGAACCTGGCCTAGCACATTTTTTCTATTCTGGTTTGTAAGACTTCATTTGGAAAAACTAGCTCATGTTAAATCTGACATATAAAATTACTGGTGCTGATGGGCTTTTCCAGTGTGGTAAAACATCCAACTAACATCACTTTTGACAGAGCTTGTGATAATGAACTTTTATTATTATAATTGTTATTTTTCTTCTCCTAATGGGCACAGAACAGATTTATTGATCTGTAGAAAATAGTGCCCATCTGAAGCACATTGCCCATATTCTTTATGGTTATGAAGCAGCACAAGAGTTGCAGATATCTGCAATAAAACTCTCCGTCTTGTTTTTTAGACTAATACACCTTATACTAATACAGAGCTTTAATAGGTCTGACTAATGGCTGCAATTTTCAAAACATCCTGCAATGCTCTTGAATTAAAGATATGATGTAAAAATAAAGACCACCACAGAAATATTCCCTGTGCTGATCTGAGAGACTATAATTCTCACTCTGGAGAGTGAGAGGTTTTAAACTAGAGAATTAAACAAGAGAATGACTAGTTTTATTATGATATGCAGAAATCTTCCAGTAAATTAAAAGTTGTATGTTTTCAATGGAGATACTAATTTTAACACTGGAAGTTCATGCTACAAGGAAACACCAGGCCATAAAATAAAGGATGGAAGGATGGAATAAACAGTGTTGTGTTGAGTAAATGATACTTTCCTGGCTCTGTCAGGATTCAAAAGACCTAAAAAGCAAAATGTGTGTCACTGGGACTGAAAAATAATTCATGCTATTTGACAACACAGGCTTTAAAAACGTGTTTGGAGGAAGTCAAGAGAGAGCAAACACCACAACACAAAAATTCCATGCCATGTTTAAAATCAAACACAAGCACCCACATAGAGAGGAAATCACACATTAATAGAGATCCAAGGTTCATCAAGTCTCTGGGATCACAGTGGCTGAACAAGTAGTTTTTCAAGAGGGCACATTCCAAAGCTAGAGATGTTGAAAAAATACATGGGTGCTCAAAAGACTGAAAAGAGGATAGTTTCACAGACTTTATCCCGAGCCCATCAAGTCAGATCTCCCATTCACTGCAATAAGCTTTGGATCAGGCTTAACATCCAAATGTAGTCCTCACTCACTAAAATTGGCTGGTCACACTGGAAACAGTTTGGGCAAGGTACCCCACCCATCAACAGAGCGTTTGGGGAGAGTACTGTAGTAAGCAAGAAATAATTTGTCTCTTTGCCAAGACTAGGGGTTGTGTCTCTTACTTGTTCACCCTCTGAGACAATAAAACAAGGGCTATAGTAAGGTAATATCTCTGAAGTGATCTAAGAAGGAATGCTATATGAATGAGAAATAAGAGGATAAGGGCTCCTTCAATTTTGAAGTCAAAAGTGGAAGAAATGACTAAGCAACAGGGTACAGAGAGCCTCTAGCAGATGGATGCAGTGTTTCCAACAGCTCTTTGCTCTGGGATCTTGTAAGTAAGAGGAAGAACAGAAAGGAAATACAAACCTGAGTGTGGAAAGAGAGTTCCACTATGGGAATTGCCACATCATCTAGGTGGAAGACAAAGATATGCAAGTCCATTTGCAGGAGAAAGAGAGCATAAACAGAGTTAAGTGGATATTAATGAATGCTAAACAAGGATGGCAAGCCCACTCTGAACTTACAAATCACATCCGCATTAATACCAAATGAGTTCATTAAGATTAACATTATTATGATGAGTATCAAAGGGATTAAAAGAGATTATGGTAAATAAGAGAGTCAGATAGGAATGAGATGTAATTACCTTCCTATCTGGTTTATCTGTAGCTGCAGAGACAGACCAAGCATTCACTTCACACTGGAGGAACCTAACTCACATTTTGATCTGAAGTGTAATTTTCAGCAGAGCTGATCTCAACAGTTTGGGCTGAACACGGCCCAGGCATGTGCAGGATGAATAAAAGAAGGGTGGGAAGGTGAGAGCACAGAGAGATGGGGAAGGGCGCAGGAGGCTGCTTTGCCCCAGCACCCCCACCCAAGTGCAGGAAACAACTTGGTCTTCCTGCCTGCTGTGTCCAAAACTTGATGAGTGGCAAGCCCCGCCACCACCTCCGTCCTGCTGATCCCAGCACACATGACACCAGCTCTGAAAGCTTCATGAGGCTTCACAAACATCAACCAAGTCTTCCAAAAAGGTTTAAGGGAAAGGTCTCAAGTTAGAGCTAGGAAAACTGAGGAATTCAGGAGCAGAGGGATCACATTCAGTGAAATAAAAACAAGCTGTTTGATATTTACCTCTTGCTTCTGCACCGCAACAACGGAGCCAATTCTTTTATGCATGCAGTGACCAGCTAAGGAGCACCAAATTATGGCTTAAAATCACACAGTTTATAGAGTGGATATTCTGCCAATGCACACATTCAGCAATGCAGGTGGAAATGTAGCTTGGGATCTTGGTGGGGAAAATTTACTGGGTCTCGTCCAGCCAGGCTCTGCTAGGAGCAGATTGCCTTTCTTCACAGGCCGACCATGCACAGTTGGCTCTCCAGTGCAAACATCACTCCCAAGCTCTGGTGTGTTTGGCCTCTGGTTTGTTTGACAGGTTACATGTGCTTCTGAATATATCTTCTGATGCTCATTTTCAGAGCACTGTTAATATTTCTCTTGGCTTCTGTTTAAAAACTAGCTCCCTAAAGATATCATCCTTCAATAAGAAAATGCTCTTGCCCAAAGACCCAGCTCCAAATGTGTGGAACTTGACTGTCAGGGCTGTTGACCTCTGACCACGAAGCAGCAAGTCCACTGGCAAACCTGCACATTGGGTCCCAGCAACTAGCAGCAGAAGAATCCAAATGAGCAGCTACTTTCCTTTTTTTGTTGTTGTCCAAAAAGAACGTGCATTTCAAAAGCACCTGTCAAGCACAACCAGAGCTGTCTGACTCTCATCTGGACAGTTATATTTCATTAATTACATGTTTTGTTGCTTCAACAACCAATATACATACATACACACCTGTGTGTGTATGCATACAGAATTCACAACCACAACTTTTTGAAAGAAGTTTTACAACTGTTTTTCCTGGGGTGCTGTGTTGAAATCAGTGAAGTAGCAGCAGTAATTGTAACTTAGAGTTGCAGTGCACTTCTGAAAGGCAAGAAGGATTTACATCTTTACACCCTCTGCCCAACTTCACCAAGCGTGAATCAGCAGGGTAGGTAATTTGTGAAAATTTGAGTACACAGCAGGGTCATCAGTCAGTCCACAGCGTCCAGAGCACCAAGATGTTCTCTTTTGCTGCCCTTCCAGACAGGTGACATATTAATAGCTGATACCAGACAAGTGTGACTCTGATCCCCTGTGGAATGCAATCTGATACCCAAAGACCTTCAGGCCACACCGCACAATGTATTTTACATGTGTTTTTATAAAAGAAATAGCAGGGATGCATTTCTGCAGAGGAAAGATGGAGTGTGACAGTCTGTTATGCTCTGCCCAGCACCTTGCCAGCATGGCTAGACACTATCCTAGGACAGCACTGATGGACTTTTCCTGAAGTCTCCAGCCTGAAAAGGCAGGAAGGGAAAGAGCGAAGACAAGTCCATCCCAGCATCTAAAGCGGGCAGGCAAAGGGAAGAATCTACTATGCTTTATTCTGATGGTCTGTGGAGCTGCACTTCCCAACATTTCTAGGAGAAAGTATGAGTCAGAAATCCTACGGGAACTCCTGCAGCAGCACAGCTCCCTCCTCAACCCACATCTCCTCAACAGAGCACTGCGCAATCCAGTCCATATGGCATATCTGCACTGCAACAAGGGCCAGGGCCGGGTGCGGCCCAGCGTTGGGCTCTCAAATGATAAAGTTTGGCCCCTGAGCAACTGTTTGTGCTTGAGCAGTTGATTGGGGAGCTTGAAAATCAGGGCACTTAAGGAAAACCTGTGAATAAGGTGCAGGAGCATAACAGGTCAACGTAAGATGGCTTTGCAGAGGGCTACGAGAGGGAAGGGAAGGCAGGAGCTGGCCACAGGCTCTTGTCTTGTTCATAAAGAGAGGGGGAGGTTTTGCCACCAACCACAGAACAACACTTTGTTATTTTGCTCAGTCAGTCCCCAGCACAAGTTGTAAAAAAAAAAAAAAAAAACTCTAAATCCTCAAAAGCATGTTTAAGGCTATCTTTAATTAACCAAGCAAATCTGTAGCTCACTGCAATTCCAGTGGGTACCAACACAGTGCTTCCCTGAGAGATAAAAATTCCCTTTGAAAGAGGCACTTCTGAGAGTCATACCTTAAGAGCAGACAGCTCTTGACACAGAAACCTGATGCAGAGCTCCTCCGAGCAGAATGGGTATCCTCAGGACACCAACACACACCCGACAGCTCGCATTCATCCTGCATCTAAACACAACCAATGCCCCAGCACGGGCTTAAGAGTTAAACTCTGTGGCCCACCCTAAGGGCAAAGTACTCACAGCGAACTTGGAGAAGAGGTACCTTTCCTCACTCCACACCAGACCTAGAGACTGCTAGCTATGTGGAAAAAAAGACTAAAAGGTCTGCAGGGAGACTGGCAGTCTTAATAAAACAAGTACAGCGCTCCATCCCGCAAAGGAAATCCATGCAGGCAGGTGCCCCGTGACCCTGGTGGCTCTGGAGAGCAGAACCGTGACAGGAGGGGATCTGCTGCGCAGGGTCGGGACCTCCGCGGTCCCAGTAAAGGCAAGCCAGCCCCGAGCCCGGGGTAAGCTGAGGATCGGAATACTGCTGACAAGTGGTAGGGATGAAACGCTGAGGCTCGTTGGGATGAGCTCTGCAAACTGCCTCCCCTAAACGCTTTATTTTCTACAGCGGGTTTCCAACAGTAGAAGCTTTTACTCGCTCTGCTAGGCAGAGGCTGAACTGCTTTCTTCAAACAGTTTCAAATTCGCCAGCCACGCTCGAAGAACCACCCCTTTTTGCCTTTCTCTTTTCTTTTTGCTCTCTCCGGGCTTTTTGTGAAAGAGACATCCAGTTTCAAGCCATTTTAAAAATATCAAAAAAACCCCAGTGGAAAATAATTCGCAGCTGTGATAATATCACGTTTTTTAAAACACCGTAATATAGTTTTACTTTTAATAATAAAAGATAAAAAAGGGGAGTCTGTGAATAATTAGAGAGTGCAGTCTGAAGCCAGTTACAGTCACTGCAATTGATAATAAACTTAAAGCCCCTTGACAGCAGGTAAATGCTTTGCAACCCTGACCCCCTTCCTCTCACATTACTTAACAACCCTGCAGTTCCAGCATTACATCACCGTCCAAGCGATTGGTTCCCGCATTTTAACTCTCTCCCTGTCTCCTCCGATTAGGAGCAACATAATGATGGAGGGGGGGACACCAAACCACAACAAACTACCAAACTTCTCTCAAGTTTGCTGTGCTCCTTGTTTGGATTTGGTTTGGTCGAAAAAACAGCTTCTGCTCCTAAGAGCTGAGGTTACACGCACCAAAAAACAAACTCTGTAGAAGTGGAAAAGAGTAGGAAAGGGGGACTCGGGAGGGGAGGAGGAGAGGAGGACGAGGAAGGCGAGGAGGGGGGGAAACTATATAGAAATGAGAAAAGGAAAAGAAAATTAAAAACAAACCTCATGGACATCACTGAGCCTGAATTCCCTGCTGAGGTGCAGAACATGAGAGCCCTGGAATGAGTGTATGTAGAACTTGAGCCAAAGCTTAACTAGCCCGAGTGAGTCATATCCTTCCCATTTGATTCCCGTCCAAGCGATGATGTAATGCCCTGGCCCTCTCCCTCGCTCCCGCTCGCTGCACTACCTCCCTCCTCCCCTTTTCTCCTTTTTAGCTCAGTGCTGGTGAAGTCACCATTTAAATCT
The DNA here is from genome assembly GCA_013399835.1 of Leptocoma aspasia. Classification (NCBI taxonomy): domain Eukaryota; kingdom Metazoa; phylum Chordata; class Aves; order Passeriformes; family Nectariniidae; genus Leptocoma; species Leptocoma aspasia. The sequence goes on along the minus strand of VXAX01005176.1, from coordinate 2,124,531 downwards.
GGCAGCGCTGAAGCAAAAACTTCAATGTAACCAAAACAGCCCCAGGCCAAGTTCCAGACGTACTGAGACTCGGTGGTGCAATTGCCATTGGAAACGAGTAAACAGAGAAAGAAACAGTGCTGCCTGTGAAGGGCCTGCGCAGCTGCCTGCCGGAGCGCAGGAAAACCCTGGGACCAGGCGCGGGGCTGACAGGAGTCACCGGGGATCACCACAAGATCCTGCATCGCTCCCGAGCACCTGCGCTTCGGGAAGATCCGGCCTTTGGAAGAGGAAAGAGACCGAATCTGAGTTGAGGAGGGCAGCGGAGAAGCCAGGGAGCAGCGTGCGTGTGTGTGGGTCTGGGAGATGGAGAGCGCTGCCTTGAAGGTTATGCCTTAGACCGGGATTTCTCTGCCTCAGCACAGCTGGAATTGAGTCCCAGGTTTTTGAAGGAAAACGACGGGGCTGTTTCTTGCACCGTATTCCTCCGTATGCAAACACACAGGTGCAAGGCACCTTCTTTCCCCACAACAGAAAAAAGTACCAGAAAAGCCATACAGCACAGCAAGCTTATAACTAACTCACTGCTGTGCTGCTCTTATTGCTTTCCGGTGTTTCTCTCACAACTCTGGTTTCTTTAAACATAGAGAATGTTTCTAAATGGAACTTATAACAAACTTTCACACAAGGATAAGCTCTTGCGGTGCAAAGCGCTCTGCCTCATCCAAGTGCTCCTGATGCTAAATGCTGCAGTGGCTGTGGCTGGAATACCTCTCGTGTCCTCCCCCACAGAGGGCTTTCTCACCATTCATCACTCCCAATTGATTGTAGTCAATGTAGTACCAAGCAGTTGGTCCACAAAAGAATGCAAAGCCTAAATAATAATCATCATCATCATCATCATCCTATTAATAATAAATGAAAATGTCTAAGCACACATAGCATCCCTGAGCAATTCAAAGACTAATAATTTCGACATCAAACTGCAGATCTAAGTATTAATGGCACATGGAACACCATAGAGGCATTTGTCTCCTTTCTTTATAGATCAAGAATTATTTCTTGATCTTGACAAAGCCACTTCACCTTATATCTCTGAGTAAAACTCAGTTTTCCAACACTCAGTGGATGCACTTACACCCCCCAAATTTAGAAAACAGGAAAACTGTGCTTCCTTTTCTTCCTTATGATGATCAATCAAATCAGATTGAAAATCAATTTCTATTGCCTAGCAGCATTTTACCACACTGGGTTTTTTTTGGGGTGGGCTCTTTAATTGATTACAGCAGTGCAACAGAGATTATTGTGAAGTACCAAAGTCTCCTCCTGAGAATACTCTTATGGCTTTAAATTATCTTTAGAATATATTTCTACGGATCAACACTATTAGCTTCTGTCATAATTTGTTCTTGAATTCAAGTAGATTCAGTCATGAATTCAAATGATTTTCTGTTTAAGATATATATGATTTTTACAGACAGAATGAGAGGAAGAGAAAACTAAGGGTTTGTCCTATTCAATTAAAAAAACACAGCTCTCCACAGCAACCTGACCTGCTGGATGACATCTTCAATAGATACTGATGCTGCAGCCACTCAGAGTGACACCTTTATCAAGCAAGGCAGCTCTGAATTAGAGGTGATCAGCCATAATTATTACTGGCGCCACTGAAGCCTGTGGCTTGACAGCATCAGATGTGGTTGTTATAAAGTTTGGTCCGTTGTGTCAATGGCCTGTATAACTCATTTGTGTCTGAATTACCAGCTATTGATTTTTTGTCTTCTGTCATGTAATAAAATAAAAGTTAGATCATTCCTAAAGCCCTCTTTTAATTCCAGCCTTGCTGATAGTTTCATTTTAAGCTTATCCTACTTTTCCCTCTCCATTTAAAAAAATGAAACTTGTACCCCTTTTTCTGGGCATGTCTAAGAGGTCATCTTCCCTCCTTCCTTCTTTTTATTTTGTCTTCTTACATTTACACTGCTGGATTACATAGCTTTTGCTCATTCAGTTAACCACTGACATTGCTGTAAACTTTGTCATGGGCCCAGGACAGACCCCTGGCTCACAGCACGGGAATGTGGCTACAACTGAGGCACGACTTTAAATCCCCTGGTCCAGCTTTACAAAGGAAGCTGCCACCTAAAGAGAAAAAGGATTACCCTGAGCAACTCAGGCTACCGTGGGGCTGCTTGTGCATATAATACACCCATTCCTGCAGTCTTTGGGCCTCTTCTTATTCTTCTGAAAAACCCACACTTCTATCAACGTAGATATTCAAAGAAAAATGCAACCAAAGAGATGATGCAGGAGACGCAGAGCAGTTCATTGTTCTCCTGAAGCTTTGAGCACTTGCCTGTCAAGTCTTCCCTTTCCAAAAGAAAATTTTGTTCACTAGAAGCAATAGCAGACTGCCCATCTGTGAGCATCTTAACCATAATATCACAGGAGTGACTGTGTGTGTATGGCAAATGGCCCTTCTAATTATTATTATGTTCATAGACACAAACTCAGAAGAATTAAACTGCCTTCAAAACAGTGTCTTCCACAAGATATTTCTAGGAGTAGGAGCATTTTCTGAAATGAACAAGGAAGATCAAAGCAGTCTGAACTGCATTTCTAAATTACATGTTTACACTGAAGTCCTATTTCAAGAAATAAATTGTTTTAAAACGGACACATGCTCCAAAGGAGTTAAAAACTTATTTGTTCTTGCTGATGGGAAAACAAAAAGTTCTTTCCAGGCAGGTATTTCCAATGCCTATTGATTTTTTCCTTCCCCCTAACAGGAAACACTGTTTTCCCCTTTTCCTTCCTGTGACAGACCAGTTAATGATAAAGAATGTCCTGTGCTCAGAGGAAATTCCACTTGCATGCAAGAGCTCCCTCTTTATCTGTTTACTTGTCTGTCTTTTCATTCTGCCCCCATTCCAACCCCAGCTTTAAATTTCCATGTTCATCAAGAATAGGGCTGTTGTGATGGGAGTTATGGGATGTTTTAATTCTAATGGGAGCCTTCTTCAAACTAGGGCCCTGGCCAGGACAGTTATGACTCCAGCTTAGCTGTCTAGTTCAGGAATTCTTGCAACACCCTCCCTGCAGAATGTTTCATCCTTGGGGAAAGGGTGGTGGGGCACACCACAGATGTTTGGTGTAACTGAGACTTGACAAAAATCATTGCTTCTGCTGAAAGTTTCCAGTCTCAAGAACCAGAAAGCTCTGACTTTTAAGAGCCCAAACGTCAGAGCGCACTGGGATTATCCCAAATGTGTATTGTAAAAAGGAACTGGGTGTACTGCAGTTGAGATTGTGGATGGACAATCACAGATCCTACACACATTTTAGGCGGGTCTCATCCAGCCCTTGGGACTAACTTTTGCCTATGTCAATCAGTGGCCCAAAGCATCAGCAAAGACCCTGTAGATAAAAGCAGCATAACCTGATTATTTTTTTCCTCCACTGCTTGGCACTTAAAGAGGCTTGATTAAGAAAATATTCTGTAATAATGGTCCTGCACTCAGGAAAGTCTCATTTTCGTTCTGACATTATTTTTCATTTCTAACCCAAGAGCCTTACAGTCCCTGTGGAATTAAAGAGGCCAGATAATTTCAGGGTTAAATAAGCTTTAATGACTATCACATGTATGGAACCTTAAACCTACTATTAAAAATTATTTTTTTAAAGTGGCATCTCTTCCTTTTTTAATTTAAAATAACCATCCAGGTGGTTTCCTAAGGATTTCTTTGCAAATTGCTTCCAGTGAACCTTTTCAGTTACAGACCACTGCAAACCCATGTGGTGGTATTCAGCATTTAGTTCAACTTGGGTGTCCCATGTTTTCGTAGTGGACAGAGGGACTGTCTACACAAATGTCTACACAAGGGAGGCTGGGCAGGCTAGCTGTCACTAGCAAGGACATAAAAATATAAATATCCACAATTTCAGAAGAAACTAAAGGAAAGCAGTGCTAAGAGTGGATTCTTCAGGTTACTCATAAGAAAACGGGGTACGTGTTCCCAAGTCACTTTGGTTCTTCAGAAAAAGACATTCTTTTGTATAAGAAGACTCAGATCAAAGTGCTCAGCCTTGAGCTGTATCAAAGATTTTCCTATGAACTCTCTAAACTGTAATGAAATAAAATATCTAGAAATATCCTTTGTGAGAACTGCCCCAGATTTATTGAACGTAAGCACTCTAAGACACTGGATTGGACAAAGTCTAAATGAAACCTGGAACAAAGATCTCCCACTCTTACACACATGCTCAAACATGCTGCTTCATTAGAAACACTTCACTGAAAATATTTAAGGAAGAAGAACTGCCAAAGTTTGGGTCCAACTTCTGTGGAGACAGAAATGTGCAACGGGCATGATGGCCAGTAGACTTCCCCAAAACATTTTGGCAATGAATCTTCAAGAATAAAAATCTCAAGAAATACTTTCCCACTCTTGGGAGGTTTGTGCTGGGAACATTCAACTACTAGGAAACATAATAGCCTACTTACTTTATACTCACCAAATAGCCATAGGCCAGTGGCAAGTGGCAAGTAGCAAGTGGCTAACCTGGAAGTGAAGAGCTTTGTATCCAGTTACATATCACTGAGTCATGCAGTGTGATCAGCCTCCTCTTTTATTGGAGCTGTAAACCACAAATACCCAAGACAAATAATGTAGCAATTTTAGCACAATAATTAATAATGTTTTAGATTTCAGTAGAACCTTCTACCCTGAAGGATCACAAAGCATCTTGCAGGCCAGCCACTGAAAGTCATGTGGTGCAATTACTCCCAACATGGGAGATCACAGCCAATGGCATGGGAGTGCAGAGGGGAGATGTTGACTAAGGACAGAAGCAAACAGCTGCAATTAGGTAAAAAACATTGTGTAATCTTTAATATTAATGCATAATGAATAGGAGATTCCCTTCCCCCACTGCAATTCTAATTACTCTAACAGATAATTAGTATGTGCTGGTCAAAATGTGGAGCCACTGCTCTTTTTTGAATTGCTCAAAGAAGCTTTGCCATACATCTACACTAAATATCTTGACCCTAGACCTCAAATACCTTAATCTTTAGTCAAAACTCTACAGGCTTTGTCTTGGACTCAGTGAAAACTTTATCACATATAGCTGCATCTCAGAGATTGTAACAGGAAAAAGGACCTGTTATTGATGGTCATTCATTTTACTTCTAGCAGACAGAAAAGTAAGGTGAAATAGCAAAATTTGGATTGAAAGAGCAAACATATATGCTGTAATTAAAAATATTTGCTCTGAAGTACAGTATGGTAAGCACTGAAAAATAAATAGTAGAGCTGTAAAATAAATTTTAGCACTGAACCAAACTTTATTCTTCCCCTAAACTGTCACCTCCATGCATTTTTGTTAGCTCTCATCTTTATTTTTCAGCATGATAGCAATAATTAATGTTCTAATGAAACTTTTTTTTTAAATAGGCAAGTATATGGAACTCAGTTCCAACTGGAAAAGGAGAGTGCTCGGACTCAGATCAACCTCATTACAGCAGGACAAATTCATAGTGCTATTTGATAAAAACATACACAAGATAACTTGTTTTTAAGCTACACCCTCTTTTGTTAGCAATCCAGCTGATAGTACAATATTTCCTCCTTGAAAATGAACAGCTATAACAGTCCACTAGGAAATTTTTCTGGACTCTTGCTGAACAAACTGACTTAAGCTTTGGACTTCCATGAATTACAAGTAGCCAAGTAATTCTGTTGATCCTGGTTCATCCTCACACACAGGCTTTACAGCATTCAATCACTATCCGGATGATGAAAATTCATGATCCAGGAGGTACTGTTTTCAACTTGGCTTTATCCAAGAATCTGAAATTAATTTATATCCAGAATCTTGACACCTAAACGCCAGCCTCTTCTTGTGCAAATTAGAATTTTTTAATGTTTCTTAAAAATTGCACTCAGTTTCTGGAGCACAGAAACGGAGCTGCAGCCACAACCAAGGGCCAGCTTGCAATTCCCTCTTTGCAGTGACTCGTTGAACCATAATGTGATGTAAAGTTTCCAGTGTTACAAGTCAGCCATAAGACTTATAAAGCTATTACATGACTAGATATTTTAGAAGGGAATAATTAATGTATTTTCTTTTTTTTTTTTTTTTTTTTAATAGGAGTTAACCAGGAAATCCATTTAAGTTTCCTTCATAGGAACTTCTCCAGCCACAGAATCATTATCTGATAGACCCTTTCTGAAATCAAGTGAGGTCCATCTGTACTTACTTATGGTCTTAGGATTTACATACTTGTTTAGTCTTCCAATGCTTTTCTTCTGGAAAAGTATGGCTATCTATTAAGTCCAAACATATTAAAACCAAACAGATCTCTTGCGGTGTCTTGCAGACACTCAGATAAATCCTTTCAGGACTGACTGGAAAGCATCAGAGTCAGAGTTACACCACTAGTTTTACTGTGATAAATGAAAGAGAGATAATTTCTAACTTCACTTTCACATTCTGTGGTGCAGGATGCTGCTTTAGTTTCAACATCAGTTTCTATGAATCAAAGCATACAGCTTTTCCATTCTTGCATAAAAAAACCCCAAACAAACTCCGGAATAAAATAGTATCTGTACAAAACACGCATGTACTCTGAAGTACACAGTGAGTACATACACATTCCACACCAACTGTTTCCACTAGATTTACACAGTCTTCTGCTTGGATATCCTCTAACACTAGCTTGTTCCTGTTGCTATACAAACCCAAATGGTTCTGCTTGTCCTTAGTGACTGCAGCCCATACAAATGAGGCACTTCTGTAAATTCTGTATTGGAAAAGGTGCACCAGGTTGAAAAACAGTCCACAGCTCAATTTAAAGGAAAACAACAAACAAACTAAACTTTAAACTTGTTTAAAGGGAAAAAAATATATTTATTATGGAAACAGGATAAACAGATTAAAACAATGATGACTAACTCATCTGAGAACCTGCAGAGTTCACTCACAGCCCAAGACATAACGTAAGTGAACATTTCTGTGATTATAACTGAATAGTTTTGATGCAAGAGAAGCAACCCTTCAGTCAGTCTCTCCTCTTAGCTGAGACCTGTCCCTTCAGTTTTTAATCCTCCAAACACTTAGCCTTTAGTCTTTCTCTCTTGTCTGCCCAAAACTTTCCCTTTCTTTCCTCCTTTCAAGTAGCATGAATTTAATTTCTTAGGATTTAGAGTTTTTCTACTGTCTTAATTCTTTATGTTCAACCTTTTGTGTGTTAATTATTCTGCATGGAATGCCAACCTGAATTTAGCTTGAAAACACTTCAGGGCTTATATATTCTTGTAGTTGCTTCATAACCGGAACATATGTCTCACCGCCCTGCACGTCAATAGTTGCAACATCATTTTCTCTGGCTTTTACCAATGTAATTGTACCTCTTTCATATCTGCCCAGACTCCTGCTGCAAGGACCTTTCTCCCAGCCCTTCCTGCTGAACATGTCAACCCTCTTTGTGTATCCCTTAATCACCTAAGTTTTCCTCCTGCAACCTTCCCCTCCTTCCCTATCATGTTGTCATCAGTATTAAAAGTTAGCTCCAGATCAATCCACCATGCCACCTCATACTTCCTATCCCCTCTAGAAAGCCATCTTGATAAGTGTTATTTACAAGTACTAGTTCCTAGGAAATGAGCAAATCACCACAGAAGCTTGCTGCTACTCCATGACCATTTACTCTGATCCATGAGCCCTCCTCCTAAACAGACATTTCCAGATGATGAGCTCCCAGCTTCTTCTTCTGCTTCTAGAAATTTTTATTAGTCCCCCCAGACCCAGCCTTCCATTTTTTAATACTGAATTTCATTCCATTGCCATTACTTCAGTACTCAAAGCTCATCCATGTTTTTTGGGTTGGTTTTTCTTTTTTGTTTTCTTTTGTACGATATCCAGGTCTGTCTCGGTATTGCCAATGTCTCCAAAGCCTGCGTCACCAGCAGGACTTGACATACTTTCACTACCATCATTAATGAGAGCATAACACTAAACCAAATCAGGACTATACTGGACACTGTGAACCACACAAGCAGCCTCCCCTTACCTGGCCCTTTGCCCTTTCAACAGCACACAGTTCTCTCCCTTCCAGCAAACCTCATTTTAAAGCACATTGAGTGAAACCTACCTGTCCTATTTCCTTGGACAGACTCCTCCACATTAGCTGCAGTTGTTGAGCAGTCTGCAGCTGTCAGCAGATTTTACTGAGTGGGAATTCATCAGAGTGAATAGTAGTGCAGGACAAAGCTTACCTGTATTTACAGGTTCACTCTCAGCCTGGCCTGAAATTTCTCTTGGCTGACAGAGTGCAATAAGCAACTTTTTGTAAAAATTTAAAGAGAAAAAATGTTTTAATTACAATGGAGATAAGTAGTTGCATTAATACTACTAGAATATTTAAGCAGTGTTTCAGATGTCTGCTGGCACTCAGCACATTTTAGAGAGGAATTTTACATCTGTGCTCCACAGACCTGAGAAGCTGCCTGCACTGCGTACCATTTTGCTCCAGTTATGCTTGTTATTAGGCAGTGTCATTATGTACAATTTTCAGTGTTCCTAAAAGGGATTTCAATAATGTCACAGGAAAAAATGGATGGTTTGTTTACTTGATTAATGTCGTGATCTGTGATTACAAATCTGTCTACTGTTGCTTTCACAGGAAATTATTTCAAGAACTTCACTTCTGGGTGTTGCTTAACATCCAGCACTGACTCCACTATAAACTCATACACATGATTTATCTGGTGGCCAGCATGTGTGGGAGGAAAGATCTAGGAGTCTGAAAAAACTCTTCACTCCCTCTAACTTTCAGGCCATCAGATGTAGAAATCTAAATCATTACACTCCTAAGTTTGTAAATCCTCAGCCAATGCAAACAATTAATATTGAGCTAAGTGGGTGCAAAATGAAAGTGATTAGGCACATCTTTTTTTAAAAAAAATTATATGCACATATTTTACTAGCTTTAAATGTTAAACCAGCTGATTACATCATACCAACACAGTAAAAATTACTCCAAGGTAACCTAGGAAACTGTTTTTACTAAATAACAACTGAGTCCCTTCATTTAATCTCAATTCACAGAGCACACAAGTTTAGCTGAGTCTCCCTTCCCAGCGATCTCATGAGGTTTGCTCAGACCGGCTGGGATGCTCTTGCTGTCGGTTCATAGGGCAAAGCTCTCTGGAGCCTGCAGCCAGGCTCTCTCAGATGAGGGGCCCTTGTCTGTTGGATGTGCTATTCTTGGTGGCTTGCCAGCAGCCCCAAATTTGGCAAGGGTCAGAGCACCAGTTACAGTCTTGTTGCTTGATTATCATGAATGTTATTATTTTTATTGGTCAGTTAATATGTCTTCACTTTCTCATTTTTTTATTTTGCTTGATTATCCATGTTAGCTGTTCTGTGTCCCCAGCCTAAAGAGACATAAAGATGGGCAGCCCTCAGTCATCACCTAACTTTTGCCCAGGACAGCTTATAAGATTCTTGGTCCTCTATATTTTGGAGTCAAGTCAGAAAATCTCTATTCAGTTGCATCTCATTCCTTAGCTGGTCAGCATTTCCATAGTGCTCAAACAAAAACATATTAAATACTTGCAAGTACTGTAAAAGAAATGCAAGCTGCAGCTCCCCAAAAGCAGCTCCAAGGATTTAGTCAATTGAGAGCCAATCGGGTAAATACAAAGCAAAACCAGGATTAATTCTAGGTTGTGACTGCTTTGATTTCACCTGCCTCACTGCTGTGCTCATCATACGCCTATGTAGGAGCCTATCTCTCACAAACACCTAGATAACAGATATTATCATACAGAAAGCATTATGTCTATATAATAAATGTGATTTGTAAAAAGATAAACCTGACTTCTTAAAAAGATGCAGAATGAATGACATGAAAACTTATGTTGACAGCTGTATCTTCATTTTCATTCTGTCTCCCTTTTTAGTTAATTTTAAAAACCTCCAAAACTTTCCCTTTTTAGGCTGAAATACAGCAGGCCTGGTCTTTGCCAGATAATGAATATTTTAAAAAATATTTCCTAAAACCATTTTGCCTGTTTTTTATAAGGATAGCAAAAAGTGTAAAAAGTTGTTCAGTCAGAAACCCTGGGAACAAAGTTGAACTTTGCCATGAAAGCAGTCCACTAAAAATGCTTAAAAGGGCATTGATAAAAATTAGATTTTATTTGGTGAAGCCCTTCAAAGTTTTGTTTTGTTCAGGCCAATTATATTTTCCCAAAGTTTTCTCACTAAGTCGTGTGCCTAAGAAAAACAATTCCATATTTTCATTTCAGCTAACCTGGCTTCTATAAAAAATTTATAGAAAGAAAAAGGCCTGTAAAGTGCAGAGTGCTAGTGAATTTAGAAACAAGCACAGATGAGAGATGGGCTGATATACTGTCTGAAACTTAGCTCATTCCCAAGAAATGTTTTCATGTGAGAGCTTTCTGTTTTGTCTTCTTCACACATATATTTGATCTAACCTGTTGGGTCTCCTGGTCTATGATACCAATTTTATTCTTTCTGTTCTCACTTACTCAGCCTACTCTAGGCTACATTTGTGCCCTTTGTAGTTCTGCTCCCTTCCACCCCATCTCTTCCCTTGAAATAAAGCTCCTTGAAGTCTCATTCTTCTTCTTCCTGAGCAAAACCTCCCAACTTAATTCACCAAACCACTGCTCTGTGTTTTTCAAATCCCACCCAAGTCACGTCTTTCATATTGCCTCTCTGCACTGAGTTAAGAAGAAGCAAAAACCAGCACAAGGAAACATCAGAGTTATCTTCTCTGCCTAAACATATTTCCATTGAGCTAACCTTTCTTTCCTGCATACAAATCTGCTCTGGCCCAGTAGTCTTGCCTCTCACTTACTAGCCTTGCAAACAAAATTATAACATTTGAAAGCAGCCAGGCCCACTGTAACTTTGCAAACTGCTTTTTAAAAAAGCTTTTTTTTTTTCGCATGTGCCAGGTAGCATTGTAGGCAGCAGGCAGAAAATGGACTGAAGGGTCATAGAAGAGAGGTAAATAGAATAAAATAATATGGATCCCTTTTTCATCAGAATAGTTTTAATGACTGCTAAAATTCATATGTTTTACAGTCTAAACTGTTGCTAAAAATGTTTTTCAAACATTTACCACAAGGTGCCAGCAGTTCTTTAATGCTTTTTTATTTTCAATTCCTGCTGTACACACTCAAAGCAGCGATACAAGGAGGCAAAGACTGCAGACAGGGAAGTCATAAGCAGTATTAATGCCAGGAACAGAGACTGTTCACAGAAGACAAGACATATTTTAGGGCTAGTACCTAGTAGTACCTCTAAAAAAGACCAAAAAAAAAAAAATTAATGCCAAGTTTAGTAATTTGGACAAAGGTGTAAAGCATGCTAGTTTGTAGTTGTTGGGGTTTATCCGTGCTTTTGAAACCTGATGAATTGTAATAGTCCGCCCTATAGTGAGGATACTCAGCTATCAGGGTCTGTTTTGCCTAACTCTTACCCCCTGCAAAAGTTAGAGAGAGGAAGCAAATATCTCATACAATATAGCAGCATCCACTCTCTTAAGATTATAACTCTTCCTAATATTGGGAGACTTGTACAGTACTGCTGTCAGTTACCTACTGGGGGTGGAGGGTCTTGCCTAGAATGAGAAAACGAGATGTGTTACTGCAAAGACATTTACCATTTGTGAATTTATTAATAATAAAATATCAATAAGGACTTACTGCAGTCAAGTGGACTTGCATTCCAATTAGTGTAAGCTGTACAGTGTTGATCCCAGTACTCATTTCTATTAAATTTAAACAACCATGTTGCTGAAAATAAGCAACATTTAAGTATCAAAGCCAGACTTTCAACAGTTAAATCAGAATAATTCAGAACTGAAACAGAAGAACTTAAGAGAGGCTGCCTTCCTGCTCTGTTTTATTACATTTTCAATGACACAGCTATACGTGAATGGTTATTATAAAAATTACCTCAAGGTATACATACATGTTATATACACTCCATTAAGTCTTAATATTTTATACATATGCAGCTCTTTCCACTCAGAAAGGCTCACAAAGCAATTTACAAACAATATATGCAGAACTAACTTGAGACATTTAATGCAATATGGTCTCCCTTCATAGAGATACATGACTAAACATCCCCAATGAGTAATATGGCCAGCAGCCATAACAGCCTCAGGCTGTGATCTGGTCTGCTCTCATAAGCTAAACAGGCTTGGTCTTGGCCAAATGCATTTGGGAGCCCTCCAAGGAAATCCCAGAGTGCTTCAGGAAGCAGAGCTGGTGATTCAGTAGGTGGCACACTTCCCCTGGAGTCAGCTCTGAACCAACCGCTCCAGCAGAAACCTTGGTAGGTGCAACACCATTAACCACATGGGATTTCAGGCAGGATCCTCAGCTGAGATGGGTCATTTATCACACTGTCACGATTTATCAGTGATGCTATGGATTCTGCAATTAAAACCAAAGAAGTCGCTGCTGAGCAATCCTCTCTGCAGAGTTCCCTTGGCTTGGATAAGCTGAAAGAATTTATTTCTAGCTTTTTCAGTGGCAAACATTGTGTTTCAAATGGGAACGATCTGTAAGTGTTGCTGGACTTCTTGGTGTTCACCAATAGGAAGTGAATTTTTTATTTCCTACCCAAATTTTTTAACACAGGTGTATCAATCCTTTCCTTTGCTTTAGTAGGTCCCCTAGGTCCCATTGGAACTACCACATCCACTTTTAGGTACTGTTCCTAGCTAAAGAGGGAATCAGGCAGAGGAAAAGACTTTGGACAGCTGGAGAAATACTCAAGTCTAGAAGATGACTAAGGATGGGCTGAGCAACCTGGTTGTTCTATTGAATACACGGCAGAGGTGGACATAATGTGTTTTCAGATAGACAAGAGGCTGCTGAAGACAGAAAGAAGAAATAATCTCTCTCTCGATTTCTATATTAAGTAGAATCAAAAATAAAAAGAACTTTTGCTTTTGCATCAGGGAGGGTTTGGGTTAGCCTGAAAGAAAAACTTCTCTCAAAGTGAGTAGAGTTAAGCACGGCAATAGGATGTGTGCTCTGAATTTCTGGAGGTTGTCAAAAACACATTAAAGATATTTCTGTCAGAAATGATGTAGATGTTACTTAATCCTACTTTGGGCAGAGCACTGGATGAACACTTGAAGTCCCCTCCAGCCATATAGCTCAATGATTCCATAATTTTTATGAAAGCAAAATATTTATAGCTTTGGGATTACAGATTTCTTCCTATTTATATTAACTTTAAAACAATAATTCCACCCCACCAAAAAAAGCCTAAAACACATGCCATTAAATAGGCTTAAAAACCTGGCCACGATTTTAGGGGGATGACTGCAAAAGTTACCCATTCTTAAGATTTCTAAGCAAAATTAGTTTTGTGATCTGGCTCACTTGGCTTTTTTTTTTTTTTCCACCATTCTTTCCTCAAAAAGTCACAGAGAAGATATGAGTTTCACATCTAAGTCAATAAACAATGCTGCAAATGACGAAAATTTTATTGATGCTTGTGGAAGTGTCAGATCCTTTTTTATTTGAAGAAGAAAAAGGGGAAAGTATGGGTAAAGAGGAAAAGGAATACATTCCCCAATGTTTATGTATTCCTCAAGAAAGACACGAACTTTTCCTGGGGGTTTTCTCATCAGTTGGGTACCAGTTTAGCTGGTAGTTCAGGGAAGTTTGGATCACCCCCCTGAAGCATAAGTTATGGTGCTGGTATTAGCTGATAACCCTTGCAGCTGACAGGCCTCTTGCACCCTGCATTAAAAAATCTAAAGATGAACATACCCCCAGAAAATACATTGCTAAAGTCAAAGTTAAACTACCTTGAAACTATCCTTCCTTTCTCTGTTGATGCTTTTTTGTTCTCTTTTGAAAAAAGACATAAAAAGTATAAAGTCACTCAGTAATAAGGATGATCGGGGGGAAAAGCTTTTGCCAAGTTATTTTGTACAGAAAGCCGTGTGGGTTGATTGCTGTCACGTTGGAGGGAGATGAAGAGGCAGCATGAAAATGTAATAAGAAGAAAGGTTTGACACAGCCTGAGCAGTACTGGCATGTGGCCCTGAGAAAAAACATGCTCTTGGGTCGGGATGCTGAGTACGGGGGTCCGGGGCTGCAGAAGGGAAGACATCCTTGTCCTTTGATTGCTCCCCATGCTCATGCAAAAAGTACCTAATTTCCTGCAATAAATACACACACTTCAAAATATTCCTGATCCCTTCAACAAGTCCTTTTCTAATTCCGAACTACAGCACAGCCTCTCTGGTTTTGCTTGGCAACCCATCTCAAAGCAGAAATAAATCCTGAATGTCAGTACATTTTTTTTAATAAACATAACCTTTAAATTAGTTTTTCCTATGATTTAAGAAAACAGTTTCAAAATGCATATAGGACAACATGTATCTGTTAATCTCCTTTGTTCATTTGTAGGCATGTAATCATATTTGTTAGAAAAATAGCTTCACAGGAGAAAGCATAGTTTATTCTTCAATGAATGGCTCTTAACTAAGATTTACAGTACAGACAGATTACAAGTTTACTTTATCCACAGAATGAAACAAAGAATGGAGCCCTTCTAAACAAAATATTCAAACAATTCAAGAGTGTAAAGAAAGAAAAGTCTCTCTTCTTGGCTAGACAGTTTTGATACCTTAATGATTGTAACATTTTAACAGCTGTGGGAAAACTGACATTAAAAAAATACTCAGCCCAGAAACATGGTCTGTATACAACGTCTTTGAGCTCTTATATTTTATTAGCAATTTGGATTCATTACTGTTTTAAGGAGGAAGGAAGGGAGGTAGATATTTCTGAGAGCTGTTTCTCTAAATGTATTAACCAGAGATTTCCAAGCACAATTTAATATAACACAGCTCAATCCTCAAAAACTGGCAAAGGGGTGAGATGTCACCATTTATCCCTTCATTGAAATTCATGCTCTAACACAAGAGGTCAAAGCAGGTATTCGAGCAATCTTCCTTATGAAAATGAGATAACCTCCTTTCATCCCAAAGCCTGCTCTGATCTTGCTCCCCCCTCCCTTCCAGCCCGATGCCAGGCAGCAGCTCACGGGTACCTCACTGTCACCTTCCTTTTGAATTATGATGCTCTGAAGGAGTGCTGTAGTATTTAATAGCCTGAGATCACAGGCTCTCCTGACACAACACTTAACCAGGTTCTGCCTTTCTTTCAGTGTGCTCATTATTTGCACATGGTCTATGACATCCAGGAAGAATATGTTATCACACAAATCCTCTCTTCTCCCACTCCTTGCTCTTCCATTATATTTATCTCCTTTACCTAACAGTTTCTTGACTATGCTGTCAAATTAAAAAACAAACAAACAAACAAACAAAAAAAAACCCAAAAAAACCAAGAAGAGTATTTGGAAGGCCCTGTTCACTAATTTTTTAGGAATCCTAAGGCCTTTTAAGCTTTAAAAGCCTTTAAGCTTTAAAACAAACACTGAAGCCTGAAAATGACACGTTCTGAAGCTCAACAGCCACCTCCTGATTATACCATTAGAAATCCCTCAAAGTCTGTGTTCAGACTTCATCAGTCTCAACTAGTCAGACCTCAGGGTGGAGAAATGGACATGATGAGTGTTGAGAAGTATTGCACAGGGAGACACTGAGAGAATGTCTTGTGGTAAGAGAGTTTTAGGGGAGTAATTCTGCTTAATTACAGACATATTGGAGCTGTGCTTTTGGGAGTGATATAAATAACGTAGTTAACAAGCCAAGACACAAAATGCACTTCTTTTGCCCTTGTAGACTCTGAGATCCCAATTTTGTTACACTTTAAAGGGCTTGTTTTATTTTTAACACCTAAATTTCTCTCCTCGTTAGAATAGAATTAAACAGCAAAATGTTATTTTATTATTTGAATGTAGTATAAATTCACTTTTTCCCTAGAAGGAAGGCTATTTTTTTTTTTAAGTAAGCCAGACAGCTAACACAGAAAAACACTCTCCTTTTAAAAACAGTTTACGTTCAAACCATGGGTATCATATCCTCTTGTGCTGATCACAGAGCCCTTCAGGGAAGACCACAGCTCTGGATCAAGCAGCATTGGTGAAGCCCTTAGTGGGACAGTCCTTAAAACACCAAACAGGCTTAGGAGATAGTCCACATCCAGAGGAACATCCTCTCAGGTAGGCAATCCATGTATCAGTTAACAGGCTCACTTATTTTTCAGAATATAAATGTCAGGTCCTGTGTCAATGATAGGTCAGGTTGTTACAGTCAGCTTCTTTGATAATTGTTTTACAGTGAGACTGTATACAGTGTTAAACTTCTAATGGATGCTAGATGCTTAAATACCTGAAATGGTTAGATCTTTATATCTGGGGGAAGTTCTGCAACTAAAGCACCAAATAAAACAGGTATTCCTACATTTATCCACATTATCTTCTTTTTGTGTGAATGCCCACGCTCCCTCAAATGAATGCATTTTTGTAAATGAGAAATGTTTATTCCTTTGACTTCAACATCTATACCCAAATTAGGCATAGGATGTGAGATCAGACATATGGACAGTTATTTTAAATCTTCCACTTCAGCTTCAAATCAGCAGGAAGGAGTGTTTCACAGCAGCCTTCCCCATGAATCTCCATCACACACCTGACTAGCATCTGCTTCAGTACCCACAGAGCAAAGAAACAGATGACTTCAATAGGGCATCAGACTTACAGCCCCTCACAGAAGCCTCTCACTGCTCTCAGCTCAGCTGAGTGGCATTACAAAGTCCACTTCCCCTCCCTCTATGCTAAAACATTTTATCCTTCACTAATAGCCAGAGAGACCCTAAGTATCATGCTCAAATTGCCCTAATCTCCTCTGCTCTCACCCTTTAAAATTACTGCTAGTGGCTGGCCCCTGGCAACACAACAGCATTTTAACTCAAACTTCCATGCAATAAATAGCTCAGATTTCCTTTAAAAGGAACACATACACACAACAGACTAGGGGTGCACAGAAGTTTTATGCATCTAGCAGTTTTTACATATTCCACTGTTATTCATTTAAGGCTGACCAAGTGGTCCTCAGGGGATGGCATGCACAAGCATAACATTATAAGTGTTAATAGGAAACGGATCTGAACAAAGAACCGCATTTCCCCATTATATTGTGTTTCTGCTTTAGTACATCATGTTAGTTTCCTTCACAGCTGGCTGGTTTGCCTGTTGTTTCAGGAACAACTATCATTTGCCCATAACTTTCCTTTTTTTCACTGTGTTTTATATGCATGTATAAGCATGTGGGATTCTTGCTGTGGTTTTAATCTAAACCTTATCTTACCTTTCTTAGCTTATCTTTCAACGCATTTTTGAAAGTTCATAACATAAAATAGGTAGCAATTCAAAAATAACAACAGAAATATATTACGTGTGCTGCCATGCTAGAGAAAAGAATAAAGTCTACTCGGTTTTCTGTGACCAGAAAAACAAATCGACCAGCTGGTTTTTAATATAACAAAATAATCAGAAGGGTGGAATGCAAATTCTTGCTATTTATATAAACCCAAACTCACTTCAGTTATACTCTGTTGTTTATGTGCCCTTGAACTCTCCCAACATGTATGCAATTTGTCCTGCAGACAGGACAAATTTCCACCCCCCCCCATAGTGATGAGGGAGAAAAATCCTCAAAATTAGCTGAAAGAACACCAGAACATTTGGGAACTGCTTTGTAGAAAGTCAGATTGAATCTCCTGCGGACAAATTTTTAAAGACTCCCAAGCAGCCAGGCAGACATGCATGCCCCCGGTGCTCCTGTGGTTGTGTGAACAGTCCCTTGTGCAGGCTCTGATGGAGTCCACACGCAGGAACAACACTGCCTGCTCCTTCTCCAAATGGGAGCCGGGCACATGCCTAAATTGCTTGCACATGGATGAAATGTACAAGCATCTAAGACAGATGTACAGGACCAACTGTACATTGACAAAACAATGACTATGTTTCCATACTTTAATATATGATGTCTCTGTTAAAAAAAAAAAAAATTAAACTCCAATATTTTTGTACTTGCTGGTTTTTCAATAAATAGGTACCACCCTTTCCCACTGCACTCTGCAGTGAAGTTACACCCAGAGCATGACGTGACTGCAATTACTTACTCCCAAACATGCTCCATGTCAGTGTGCAACTTGGAAAAGAGAAAGGCCTTCCTTATACTCAGTGTCTGGCTAACTAAATAACTAACATTTGTAAAACCACATTTGTAGTAACATATTTGTAGCACCACATTTTCACAGCAGAAAGATTTATTTCAGCCTCTACAAAAGCTCTACCAGTGACAACAACTCCCAGGCTCTTCAAAGCAGCATTCAGTCTCTCTGCTCTGTTTCAGCTTCTTTAATTCTCTGTAAAGTCCAAGGTGTATACTTTACATGTTCCTTGCTCCTAAAGTTCAATTTCCTAAATAAGGCATGACTCCTTTCAGGATGACAGCTTGTAAAAATCACTTTAGGGTAGATTTCCCTTTTAAGGAAGCAGCTTAGCCACTCCTTTATCCTCATAATATGTACATCCCATCCCTTCAGGCAACATGTCTCATCAGCAGCATTTCCCATTCCTCACATCTGCTTCTGAAAGAAATCCCAGCCACATCAATCAGCCTCATACATGCATAGACTAGGCAAAGACATTTGTTGTGCTTTCTGAGCATTGTATCAGGAAAGATACTAAGTTATCAGAAAAAGATATTAAGCTAGGAAAACAAGCATTTCATCCTCACTGTCCACTAGACACCATGGAGTCTGTCTCTGATCTCTAAAGAACCCATGCCAATACTAATAACAGTGTGGGTAAGGGATGGTTAAAAACATTTTACTAAATTTGGGGAGAGGAAAGAACCTTTGAAAAACTAGGACTTTTGTATTTTCTCATTTTCAAATAAAAAGTTTGCTTTCCATGAGAACAGCTTGATTTATTTCCCTAGCCCAACAGGAAACTGACACTGCAAAACCGTTGGGTGCTGAATGAGAAGTCAGATATTCCCCACTGAAATTTTTGGCTTGATTTTATTCCTGAGAATTTTTTTTTTTATTATTATTAGAAATAAATCTTATGGTTACACCACCCTCCTGAGACAGCCTGGCTGATACCACAGCTCAGATCCAGCTCAGGAAACTACGCTCTCTGGAATAAGTTCTCCTAAAATTTCTATTAGCTATTACTTGAGTACACTATTACCTGTCATGCATGCTACTTTGGAGCATTTGTGACGCTAATAGTGATACTATTACAGGGCTTGCAGCAAAAAACTGCACATATTTCAGTGTCAAAGAGATTACATTAACCATGCAAAGCTAAGCTGCATTTTAGAAAGTATTTAGATACCTGAAGTATATAATACAAGTACATGGAAAGTAGAGTAGAAATTTGCACTCAAATCAGCAAAAATAATTTTCTCTTTTAATATCAGGAATCTATTACACTAGCAAGTAATCTTTACATCTGATGGTTTGATTATGGTGAGGATTTTTTTAAAACATTCATTTGTAAAAGGGCTGACATAAACCTTGCATAATTACTGGTGGAGTGATGCTAGAGTTCACTGATTTTAGTGAACTGCAGAATGGAGAAAGAAGTGTTTTATAGACCTTTCTAAGTCCCTGCAACCTGACAGAGCAGCTACTTATCTGCCTGCTACAAAAGACATTCAAGCTGTGTTGGTCATTTTCAGCAGCTTGAGACACTTCATATTATAAAGAAAAAGTAGCCAAGGAGCAAGAGGTTAGTGAAAAGAGGTGGCAGTCAATATTCTTCCTCTTTTCCATTATTTAGGCAGCTAAAGGACCAGGTAAAATAATTAAGGAGATGACACAGTATGCAGTGCATTGCTCAATATTCTGCCAGGTAAGCCTGGACTATATGGGTGATGAGTTAAACCCAAGACTACAGCAAAAGTGACTTCAGCCCATCTTTAATTGCAAACTGTACAATAATCTCACTGAAGCCACACGATTTGAATTTACCTATGAAAACAATCTTCACAGCAGAAAATTTAAAGGACAGTGGCAAGTCAGTTAGGAAAGAATACTTTGACAAAATGGGTAAGTCTTTGGCTATTTATTACAACACTTCATTGTACTTTTTGGAGGAGTCGTAGGATTGTAAATTAGGAACCAACTTTTTCAGAAACAAAAAAAACGAAGAGATCAGATTCAGAGATGATTAAGTTTCAGTGTCTATTGACTGAAGTCACTGATGAGACTTCTAGACAGAATCAGAAGTTTGATAATAAGATTTGATAGCTTCACACCCCAGGCATTATAAAATCAAAATCCTTTCTGCAAGTCCTCTGAACTTCATACATTTCTCAGATTCAGCATTACAAATTCTCAAAAAGTTTCTCACCTTACAGGACGTAACATGAGCTAAACTAAGCATAAAATCTCAATCATACATTTTCAACGGGCCTTTGGTACCTGCTTTAAAAATCTGACCAGAGCTTTGGTAACTGTTCTTAGACACTTTGCAATGTAGCAATGAGATTTTAGGAGAAAAGCTGTAGGGAAGAAATGCAATTACAAACCCTCCAAGCCATAATCAGTAAATTTTCAGATTTGAGTTTCCTGCAACTTTTATGTTTATAAGACAAAAAGACCTAAACATGTTTATTTTAAGAACATTCCTGTGTTTCTACAGTGATAATTATCTCTAGTTTCATTATAAGCCGTCAGCACAGATATCCAGCTTTCCGTACAAGCATCTCTGTAGTTCCCCAAACCAGTATCTGCTTTTGCCTTCTTAACACATTGCCTCTTTTCACCCCTATGCCTCAGAAAGCAATGAAACTTTCACATGATGCCCAAGGATAAACCATGCAGATTACTTTTTTCAAAGCCATCTCCAGTGACAATGCTCATCACAACTATAAGATACATAAACACCACCACATGTTAAGAATGTATGCTAATTATTCCCAGTGAGTTCTGTTGGTTTTGTGTCAGACACAGCACATGTTACAGGGTCTTTATTACAGGGGATGTCTACCTCATGTGTTTTCTACAACACTGCATACTCATGGCGCTTAGTAAATTAGCACTATTTATACTTAAAATTTGTTAACCAGAATTGCTCTAAGAGACAGTAAGTACAGAACTTGGTGCATAATTTTGACCCTCAGAGTCCACACAGAAAAGTAATGACTCTTTTGTGAATATATGTATAACCTGAAGAAAACCACATGCATACTAGAATTTAATTTGCTCTTGACTATCAGTCCCTACAGTTGATTTTCCCATACTTGCGGCTGCTATCTGTGCCCCTTTTACCTCCAGTTGCAAGACAGCTGTCAGCTTCTTCCCCAGCCCCAGAATCGAGACTCGATATGGCCTTTACGTTACTTCTTGTTTTAATCAGCTTGGAGCCTGAGAAACCCAGCCTAAGTCCTCCTGGGAGCACTATGAGCTGCCTGTGGGCTAGTGGGCTAGACCTCATCTAGCTGTCTATCTGATACTGTCCTCTCCATTTCTGTGTGAATCAGTGCAGCCGTGCTCTTTTTGGTACATGCCAGAGCCCTCCAGCACAGCTGTGAGATCTGAGTGATCTTTCAGAAAGCAGATAACAGAGGAGTGAAAACTAAAAGATACATTAAAGACACACGAGGGCTAGGTGCAGAGCAAAAAATGATCAGGGCCAGGCATTTCCAGGGGGGCACATTTGGAAGTATTTCTAAAAGTATAGGAATTAGCTGCCACTGTTAGCAAGGGCTGTATAATGCTCTGGTGAAGTCTGAAATGGGGCTTACTTTTGGACTCCTAGAACATGAGATAATCAATATAGCTCAGTACAGGGAAGCATGCAGTTGGACAACTGGATGGATGGATGGATGGATGGAGGCAAGTCAGAAGATTGGCATCACGTTCTATTATTTCGCTAGCAGTAACTACCAGCAGTGTTTAAGCAGCTGGTCTTGTCCACATGTTATTCTGTGCCAATTCATTAAAGGGGTGATAGGTGCAGAGCGAGCAGTCTCAGCAGCAGCTGATTGAAAAGCATGAGAGAGTCATAAGCTGGGCTGTTATGCCTGCTCAGTAAATGGCCTGGGAATTATAGCTAGTGGTCAATCATTCTGCTCAATCAGTGTTCAGTGTGCACAAAGAGATTTGCAAACATAATAAAGCACTGGGAACATCTCAGAATTTTTCGGTGAATGAGGATGTGGCTGCACTAACAGCTATACCATATATCTAACCACTAGCTTAAGATGGCTGATAGGTTCTACTTTATTACAAAAGAGATTGATCAGCTAGAATTTTGCAAAATGAATTATTCAAGTAAAAGCTCAGAGCCTCAAATAACAACAAACTATCTCACCATCAGCGTAACTTGAGACAGACACACAGTCCAAACCACACCTCCAGATGCAGAAGGTCAAATAGTAGGAGGTATGAACAGAGGCTCTGTTTGAGACCCTTTACATATTAATCTGGCAAATTGTATTTAAAGACTAGTATTCCACTGGTCATACTAGTCATTTATTCTACAGGGTATGGAAAAAAGCCTAGGCCGCCAAACAGGTTTCATGGCAATGACAAGGAATCATTATAAAGAAAGAGATATTGAGTATGTGTCAGTACAGAAAACACAAACATGAACTTCACATGCACTGCTGGCTGAAAAGCCATGTCATAAAATGACAGTAAGGGAATAACTTAGACGTGACAAATAACCTGGGTTTAAAACTAAATATTTCAAGGTAAAAAGCTACACTAATGCCAAACATGTATTCCTTTGGGTTTGGGGTTGATCCAAGTAGTTCTCACCACAGCCTTGGATTAAGTCTGTGCTGTGCTGACTTTAACTCACAGAGAGTTGGTCTGATGCTATGTAGGTCAGGCTCTGTTAGCAGCACAGTCCTGAGGTCAATATGCACAACTCGCTCACTTTCCATGTGGCACAGCCTGCAGGGATGACAGGAGCTCAGCCAGCCTGTTTAAAGTTACACAAACCACAGAATGGATGTTCCCAGCTCACAGGTAACAGGCATAGCTGGACATCAGCTGCAAATAGTGGAAAAGCAAACCTTGCAGTCATCACAGTTCATATCCTAGAAAGTCTAGTTCATCAGCCCAGACCTGATGGCCGCCTAAGTCTTAACAGTTATCAGCCTCGAGGAGATCACAGCATATGAAATTATGGTTTCATCATGTTTCATTAGGTACTGCATTGCTGTGCAAGATTATATTTTTGGCTTAGTGGCCTCCTAGGAACTGCTCAGTGTTAACAATTCAGTCAGTAGCACTCTACCCTCTGAGTCAAAACTGGCTGAATGTCAATTGACTACAAGTCAAATCCTTGTATTGGCATTAGGAGCTTTTTGGCAGGGCTATGCAAGATTACATTTGAAGTCCACACCACTTAGAAAAGCAATTATGCTCATCCCCCAAAATTTTTCATAAGACTTATGCTTAGCACTTTATTCTCAATCTTAAGTACCATTTCATATAATTTTTTCTCTTCACAGAGCCTCTGTGTAGATAAGTTAGGTAGAGTACTCCCCTTAATCACAGATTTTGAACAGTTACTGCTGGCTAGCCTGCCATCTGCTGCACCATAGAGTAGGGTTGCTAGTACACAAGGCTTGCTTGACAAAATACTAAAGAATTGAAAGGGCTGAAAAAGAAGGGTGGGGAACAAGAGAAGTTCTGCACATCAGATGGAGTGGACAGCAAAAATTAACACATGAAACCACCCATTGCTCTATGGTGTTTGAATATCAGAGTGTCTTTCTTTGCTTTCCACAGCAGCCTTCAGATTGCTTTCCTGCAAGGCTCCTTTGCTATTAAGCTAAGATTACCTTGACCCAAACAGGGCACAGAGAGCTGGGAAAAAGGAGGTAATGCCATTCTTTTCAGCCTCATGACCCAGGCCAGATGCTCAACCAACAACGAAACATCAACTTTTACCCATGTGGTTGGAAAAAGCAGCAGCACCGGCTACACACTCCAGGCTGTCCTGGAGTGCAAAAGGCAGCAGTCTGACACACAATAAAAGCAAAGAGCAAAACCTCAGCAGGAACCATGCCATAATCCCCCCTAAAATGCATCTTTGTCAGAAGTATAAACCTCCTATTCCTGTAAGGAGGTCGATGCACAGCCCAGCTTGTATTAACATCACATGTAACTGACTTGGTCAACCCCCCACCTATTGCACACACAGTGCTGCACACAGGCTCACTAATTCCCCATTTAATTTCAAGTACAGATGGAACACAGTAGGCAGGCTTGAGGTGACTGCATGTGTAGATTACTTGTGCATTTTCACATACATTTATTCCACATGCAGTCACAAACTTTCTTTAAAATTTTAATTCAACCCAAAAATCAGAATTTTCCAGGAATTCAGTACAATATCCCATCAAATAAGTTCTTTCTTAAATAAAAGTTCTTTTGTTTCTACAACTTGTTTTTTGGATACCGAACAGCATTTGTTGGCTAAGTCACATAACTTTCTAAATAAGCATGTTTTCTGCGGGTCATAAATAATGGGAAGGAACATGATGGCTCAAAGCCTTTTGAATGCATGTGTCTGTAAGAAGAGCAGAACAAGGAATTTCTTTTTTTTTTGTTATGATAAATTAAATTATTTGGAATCAAGGACTAAAGCACAGTAATAGAAAAGGGATGTGTAAAGATGTCTGCTATTCAAAGTTTACTCTGTAACTCCATGGCTGTGATTATCTGATTAGCAGAATCTACAGTGAGTGTATGAAGAAAATAGATAAAAGAAAACTCTGCTCTGAAAAAGTAACCCAAACATTTCAGTAAAAAGATATTGTGAAGTAAAATAAAAGATTGCAGACACATTCCAGTTAGGCTTTTTAAATGAGAAGAAATGCTTTCAGATAAGCATCAGACAGGATTACAACAGATGATCAAAAATATTCCACATGGGAGTTTAAAAGACAACTGGTAATAGGGCAAATAAGCCATATAAAGCTGTCTTACCTAGACAAGCTGGCATGTCAATAAAGGCTTACTAAACAAACTATATTGAGACTAACTATACAAAAATAGGGTTAAATGTTTGCAGGTCTTCCTTTTAGAATGCTTTTCTTCATAGAATCCCACCTCCAGTCTGGGTTTTGTCTTATTTTATTTGACCAGGAAAAAGCTGGCCTTTTTTCCTTCTTTTTTTTTTAATAGATTCTGCATTTATAAATATAGCTAATCTTTTTTGCACATTTGTTGATTGAATTTCTAAGCACATATCTAATTTAGCTTTTTCCTAATTTAGATTAATATCAGAAGTACATTATGAAATGAAGAGGGAAAAACCCATCTAAACAAACAATAACAAACTAAACCAAACAAACAATAAACCAAAAAAACAAAACCCAAGAAAAACAACAAACCAAAAAAAAAATCAAAGTTCAGCAGGATATGAATGAACAATCTTGGAAACAGAAACTAGATATATAAAATAGTCAGCAGGCTGCTTTTTTTTTTTTTCACCTGAAGAAAGACAAATTTTAAAGGTTAAATTAGCCAGTGGGTGGGTTTCCTACTGTTCCCTGAATTCAGAAGTACTCTCAGAAGTGAAATAAAAAAAATCATAAAATGAAATAGAAGTGATGTGGTATTAGTGCAAAATGTGTTCCTTCGTTCACAAACTTTTACTGCCTATATAATTTCAGGCAAAACAAAATGTATAGTATATTTTCTTTCCCTAATAAAAAAGTAAAATAATAAGGAGAAAAATATTGGTTATAGCTTCGCCATACACAGAGTGCCAATTATTTCCTTTTCTTATTTCGACTGTTAAAAATTAAAAGATGAAGTTTCAATAGCTGGTACTTTCAGAACACTGTGTGCTACTCACAATGGAATCAGATTTGAGGCATACCAGCGAGTACCTTTCATTCAGGTCCAGACTTGGACAATTTCATACTAGTTTGCCATCACACAAGGAAATATCATAAATGAAGTAAGTAAATAAAGCAGAACAATATCAATAAAAGTGCACAACAAATTCCACAACCTTTACCATCCTGCTAAACATCAGTGCAAATGAGTAATGGAAAAATGGGTGAGTCGCAAGATACTTGCTTGGCACGAGTAGAAAGGTACCTATTGGAAATTAGACTTACTTAATTTGCACAGGATGTATGGCCCCTCTTTCTTAGGCTTTGAATGTAACACATAGCAGATGAGTTTGTACTGTGATAGACTTCCCCAGCTGGCCCTTTATATCAGGGATGCAGGCGCAAGATGGAAAGGTCCATCTTGTGCCTGGATGAGCAAACCTTTAATTAAAACTCTGACTTGAGGGAAAAAGTTGATTGAATGTGTTTTACTTTGTCACAAAAGGTTAATGTTAATGGATAGATGCTTTTAAACCTAGAGGCATTGAGACTCTCTGTACACCTCTGCAAGCACCAGTTTGGCTGACATCCTTTGATATCACTACTGATGAGATCTTCTTTATGCATGTCCTCCAAATCATTATCCTTCTTCCAACTGATCGGACAAAGGCCTTGCCCAGCTAAAAAAAAACCACTGCTCCAGACTTAGACGGGCTTTGTAAGACATCGCAGGAAACGGATTTCAACATCTGACTAAAAAGGATATCAAGTAAACAGAATGTGAATAAAAGTTCCAAGAGACCATATCATTCTCAGTTACTTCGATTGCAAAGGCACACTGAAACCATATCTTCTTCAAGCTTTAGCAGCTAGATTTCTTCTGGCCACTTAATGAACAAGAGCCTTTGCCAGGAAGCGATAGCGTGTCCTAACCCTCTTTTTTTTGGAAAGCATAATGTAATTCCCTATCTGTAGGGTCTTCAACATTCCCAGAAGAAAAAAGAGATCCTTCCTTGCTTCAGTAAGCCAGCTATTTCAAAAGACTATAAAATCAGCTCTCCATTCTCCACGGTCTGTTTGGATGCAACAGCAGCTGGGTAGTTGGAAGAGTCTGTGGCAGGAAAGTCACCTTCCACATCATCCTCACTGAATTGCTGGAGGAGGTAGATTGCAAAACCACACAGAAAAAAAACAAGAGTAGGGTTCCCTCAAGGAAACAATTATTTGTTTGTTTAAGTGCTGCCCTTTTGGTGCCCTACTCCTTTCCAACAGACTTCCAGCAGAAACAATATCTGCTTGATAGACAGAAGAGTTTCCTTACCCATTTTAGCAGCCCACAGGCTGCTTGCTCAGTTTGCAGCATGACTTCCACTCTGTTATCTCTATTTTCCTGTTGTTTAGGAAAACATGCAACAGATACAGAGACTACAGACCTAATTTCCTTGAGTGAACTGACAACTGTTAACCTTGATAAGACAAGGGCTGATGGCTAAAACTGAGAATATGTTTAGATTTGCTACTGGGAAGAAATTCTTTTCTGTAAGGGTGGTGAGGCACTGGAACACTTTGTCCAGAGAATTTGTGTGTGCCCCATCCCTGGAAGAGCTGAAGGCCAGATTGCATAGGGCTTTGAGCAACCTACTCAAGCAGAAGGTGTCCTTGGCCCATGGCAGGGGGATTGGAACACAGTGATCTTTAAGATCTCTTCCAACTCAAACCATTCTACAATTCTGTGAACCTGAGGGAAAGCACACAAAATGAGGACCTTCACAGTTTTAAAAAAAATACATATCCAACCACCTCAAAGCTCAGCTGCCCTCTGCACACAACATTCACAACAGAAGAGAGAGTAGGTTCACACTGCCATTTGCAGAGTGTCCTCCAGAGAGGTAACATTACTTCTCTGGGGCATATGGGATGTGGTGGGGCACAGCTCCTGCAGGTGCTGGCATTTCTGCATTCAATGGGGAGACAGGGCAAGAGCATCTTGTCTGTCTGTGCTTTTAAAGTAGCAGTTGTGCCTGGCTCTCAAGGACAGCCCCACAAGGTATGGGAGAGTCCCTCGTTGCCACCTCCCTCGCCACCGCACACCCTTGTAAGGCCAGATGAAGGCTGGCCCTTAGCTGGGGATTAGCAGTGCTTAAAAATAGAAGTTGAGACATGCAAACAGACTGAGTTATAACTACTGAATTCCAGCGTGAAAAGAAAGTGTCAGCTGGCAATGCTGGAGCTTCGCTGTGTGGGCAAGAAAGGTGTTGGAATGTCAATCCAAGTGCCATCTCCTGTCATGGCATGTGGATGAACAGTCCTGGGAGTTTGGGACACACTACTGTGAAGGGCACTACAGATTGCCATTTATAATGCTGCTCCATTATGGAATAAGAATGTGCTCAGGGATGCACTAATAAGGCTCCATGATAGCACATACTTAAACATTGTTGACACAGAAAAAGATGAAAACCTTCAGAAAAACTTCATACAGCTGCACCATAGCTGTAAATGCTACCCAGAGAGTAGTTGCTAATAGTTTTTACAGATACATAAAGCGAAGGATGCCTCTAAGGCAAATAATCAGCCTAATTTTTACCTTATACTAACATAACCCCACTGGCTTCAGAGGAGTTCCACCAGGCGCACATCAGTGTGTTTATTATTACTTATATTAATGGTGATGTCTACAGGCCACAAACCATGAAGACATGAAAGAAGTGTTCTCAACTCCTGACCTAAAACAAGAGAGAGAACATCTGACTCTCTGACCCTACCCTCAGGATTCAATAATCAAGAAGCCAGAGATCACGCTAGGAGCAGTACCAGAAGCTAAAAATATTTGAAAAGCAAATAATCTATTTACTCAGTATGGATACTTATTTGGCTTCTTCTGAAGTTTTTAGAAACAAGTGCACTGTGTCAATACATAATTTGAGATTTTTTGTTTTAATTTAAAATATTTTGTGATAGTAAAGCTCACTTTGTTTGAAAATGATAATAAACACTCTCCAGGACAGCAAAATGCATCTGGGAATTGGTATCCTGGTCTGAGATTCACTCTTATTAAAAATGGATGAATGGATATTTGCAGAAAATAAGCACTACAAATAGTACTCCAAGCAGCAGCAACACAGGTAAGCTTATCAAGCAATTTTACTCTCTTTTCCTATCTTAGTAGGTAAAAACCACTTATATTTCGGTTCAATCTCATAACTGAATGCATAATTTCAATTCTGCCTTATTAAATATGGCAAAAGATACACTTTGATATGCTATCTAGACAACTAGAGGGGAAGTACTCTTTGATTTCACAACTTGCAACATCTTGTTCTCTGCAAGCAGCTTGATCTAATAGATTTGGCTACTGGCAATCTATGGAGAAGATTTAATCCTCATGTACTATCCTTTGTATGAGAACAAGGCAAACTTTCCCCACAATTCACATTTCTCGTGTCACACTGGAGAGATAGATGGCAGTATCAAGAAATAATGTGAGAATGAGGATGGCAGCTGGAGTACTCTTCAAGGATTATAATTGCATTTTAAGAGATACTGTTGTTTTTTGCATCTGCATGTCTGGGGTCTTGCAGTAAATCCATGAAAACTTGTGCCCCACAGCTTCCCATATCCTGCACAGCAACGCCAAATCAGGAAATAGGGAATGGGTGATCTAAACTTGGTGTTCTCAGTACACGAGAAAAACTGGGATCTATTGTGAACAGTATGCCAGCAGGTAAACTGCAGTCCAAGGCTTTCCAGGCTTTCTGAGACGCAAGGTATCTTATCCCATGGACAAGAAAGGGAAAAAAGAAAACACAAATGGCTGTTAAGCACTGAAATGTGTCTCCAGCAGGAGGGAGACTTTTTTTTAATCTACTAGTTCATAGTACCTTGGGATGAATTCACACCAGTGTGCAAGGTCAGGGTGGCCAGTAGTTTAACAGATGACCGTAAAAGGGGCTATGTATTTTAAGAAATGGCAACGGTGATCCAACAGGTGCCAATAATTCTTTCTCCTTCACTGTGAGATTTTCCAAAATCTCACTGACCAATTTAAATTGCCTCCGTGATATTTGTACACGGGAAGTATAAGCTCATATACGAGTCTCAGGGTTGAGCAACAGCCTTCCACCTCTGTTTGTCTTAGAAAAATAATCACCTTCTACTGAGGAATGGCTTTCTAAGACCTGTCAGTAGTTAACTTCAGACATGAACGGTCATAAAGGCTTGTAAATAAACCTCTCCAGTAGGTACTCAAAGGAATCCTGTATTGACAGAGAGCCTTTCTTATAAATGAGTCACAAAACATTTTGGAGCATTAAGGAAACGGCTGAAAGCAGCATTACAAATTCCTAAATTCTTTCTCAGACGTTACCCACCAAATTCACAAAGTCTTGTCTGAGTAGGGGCCTTCTAAGTAGCCCTGTATACTCTTTCAGTCCAGGGAAAGATAGTATATAAATATCATTATTATGAAACCACTCCTTCAAATCTGAACAGCTCTCAGAAAGACACAAAGAGTAACTAATTCATCTCTGTGTCCAGCTAATTTCTTGGGAGAAATTCTAAGCAGTACAAAGCACAAGAGACCATCTCCAGCATTTTCAGCTTGAGAACACTAAAGTCACATCTGATTAAAGTGCCTAATTGTTCCATTAGGAGATAATTACTGTCAGGCCGCTGAACAAGGTGTTTGTTTCCATAATTGTTATACCTGGGAAACTCTTAAATCAAATTAAAAGTTCCAGATTCAGAAAAAAAGCCCTCTGTAAACCAAATAGTAAAGTAAAATTTCAGCCTGACCTATAAAAAATGAAATTAAATAAAAACCACAAGTCAGTAAATGCATGATTCTGTTGTGCCAAACTCTATGTTAGCATTAGTAACAGCTTCTCACTTTCTGGAGTTTTAATTATGACTCAAGGGACTGGGAAAAAAGAGAGGGTGGGAGAGAATGTAACCTTTAACAGCCTCATTGGTTGCTGTCCCTACCTTTACTGCTGTTGAACTAAAAATCTCCACAGGCTAAAATTCCTTACATTGCAAATAAAATAGTTTTTCCCTGTTTTTTATCAGCCTGGGTCCCACAAGGAACTGGCAGCCGGTTTATGTCAATGAACAGAGTAACAGTTACTGTTTTCAGATATTCCGTGTTCCCCACACCACACCACACCACACCACCACCACCAAAAGTGGTGAGGAACTCACAGCAAATGTTTCTAATAACAAGCAGAAGGCCTCAGGGTTGTGGGTTCTACTAAAGCAGCATTTGGGAGCATGACATATGGTGCAAATAGGTTTGTGGAAGAGGCTATTCCACTGTACTTCTTTATTGAAGTCATTAATCCACGTCACTGCTGCTAGATTTACCACCATGAATCCGAAGTGACATGACCAGACTGTCTAAATTTTCAATCTTTCTTGGAGTCAACCATCTAGGAAAGGAAGGAGCTGTGGATTTGGAGATTGAATCTCCAGATAATACCACACTTTCTCTCTGCCATGACACAGTAATTCACAATAGATCTGGAAGATCGAGAAATTAATTTTGGCCTCCTGTCAGATACTTCAGCTAAGATTCTCAGTACTTTCAAATTCAATCAAATCCAAATAGCCTAAAATATCAGAAACTCTTGTACCGTGTTCTCACATCTTGGAGCAACTTCCCCTGCCTGGCTCACTGATTTGGTACTACTGATCTTGGGAGATATCACTGGGCCAAGCTATTTAGTTTGCAGAAGAACAAAGTGAGAGAGTTCCCTGAATTTCCTTTGTCTCTCAGAGTCCATCATAGTGAGACCAAGTGATGATCTTCAAGTAGACACTCAGTCCATCACTGTTAGGTGACGCATGCAATATAGTACACGAGCAACTGGGAACCCTTAAAGATTCATCCAGAACTTTGTGGAGACAATTTAAAAGAGATTTTTCAACTAAAAGCAGTTCAAACACTGAGTCTGGGAAGCACTGTGACTCTCATGGGCATGGCAGGGTTGCTGCATCATTGGCCATCCCTGTTTCCAGCAGCCACTGACACAACACAGTGAAGTGGGTAAGTCAGGAGAATTACTTATTAGGAAAAGGACTGGAACAGACCATAGCAATACATGAAGGATGAATTAAATACTATTAAAATTACTACTTGGTCAATACCACTACTTCAAAAGATGACCCAATTTATTCCTAAATTCCTGTCTCAGAGGACTAGGAATTAAACAGCTCCTGAAAGGTTGAGGAGCCAGAAAGAATGAGAGATGACATGATCGCTGGGCAGGCAGGATTTTTGGTAAAATTACTATTAATTTTCAAAATATACAAGCTTTTAAGTCACTCTAGAACCTTTATTTAAAATGCCCAGAATAAGATTTTCACTATTTTTCAATGGCATTCAGGCTACAGATTAAAATAACAAAACATGCCATTTTCAAAAAAGGAAAATAAGACATATTTTATCAACTTTTTTTAAATGCTGCAAAAAATTTCTTTATTCTCACAGGTCAGCATTCAAAAGACAACATGTTAAAAAAGAAAGAGCTCTAGAAAACTCTGTTCATCAGTATTAGTGGAAAAGTTTTCAGTTGACTTCAGAACTGCTTGTATTATCACACTGCAATGAAATAATTTATTTGTTTCTGCAGTGTTATAATTTTAGATGTAATGAAGAATTGTGAAAACAATTTTGCAATATCCTTCCCCCTCTGAAAAATGTCTATCTTCATTTCCCTATTTTTTTAAAGAGACAGCATTGAATGCTATAATTTCAAAGACAACTAATTTTAATTAGGAATAGAAAGACAAAATAGTTTGAATGAGAAAATATTAATATGAACAAAGAAGTTTGCATCACTCTAATGGAGAAAAAAAATGTATTTACACACTACAGCAGCATAAGTTTGAAGTGATAAAATTTGGTAAACGGAAAAATCCTGAAGTTCTGCCTACAAACTCCAGCAAACCCACTAAAACAAGTGTCTAGCATATCAATAAATTCACAAAATTTCATGCTGTATGTGAATAAAACAAAAAAAAAATGTATTACCAGACTGTATAAGGAACACAATATATTTCCAAGGTTTAGGCATAAAGAAACTTTTCTGCTAACAAAGGTGAATTTTTTTCCCTGCTGTCTCAACACCATCTCTGTTAGCCAGCTGAAGAGTCCTGTTTATTGCCATGTACTGAGAGCAGCATGTTTCAGTGTAAGTGGAAATGTCAGTGAGTGTGTGGCATCGCGGATCAAAGCCCTGCCTCTGTACATGCACCTTCTCATCTCTTCTCATCAGGGCTTCCAGTTTGAGATGGAACAGAGGGAACGTGAAGTCAGCTTCAAACAGATGTTGTAAAACGTCTGGTGGGAACAAGCTCCCCTCAGGAGCAGTCAGATTGTGTGGAAGAGCATCTGTTAACTTTCATTTGAAAGGCTCTACACTGGAGAATCAGAACATAGCAAAGGAAAAAATTAATAACAGTTATGGAAAAGATGGGGAAAAGGAAGAAAAGTGTTGTGGATTTGATGGTGTGTGGGCTTTTTACTGAACTGCACGTTTTTCTTACATTTGTTATAGCTAGCATACAAACATTTATATAAAAGCAAAGATATTATTCAATTTGAAAAAGGACAAATGGCTATAGCATGTAAAAACATGCCCCAGAACTAGTCACGAGTGTTCTATGTGTATCCTAAATTTAGATTACTTTAATCTTTCTCAACTTATTTAAAAACCCAAATATGTCTTCTACTTTCATTTGCTAAACAAGGCAAAAATCCTATTTAAGTCAAGAATAAGCCAATGGCACCAAAGTAAGCATATGTGTTAAAGAAATAGTTTTTTGTATTATGCCAGGAGATAAGCCCACTCATTTTAAGATTTTTTTCCACAGGTATATTTGCCAGCAGGTATCTGGGTGTGAATTCCACCCATTAGATTCACATACAAAGCAACAATCTGAATTTAGATCAAAGATCCATGAACATTGCTGCCACATGGGAAAGATTCCTTGTAATTCCTTGTTTATCTTAACCCTCCTATCACTGCACAACCCATTTCTATCCCGTCTTTTCACTTTCCTTGTTTAGGAGCTTAAACTTTTGTGTTGCCCACTGTTTTGGTCGCTGATCTTTGTCTGTCTTTGAAGAGATGCTTCCAGCTCCAAAGCAAGCATATCTGGTAGCACTTTAGGACACTGGAATCAACAGCCATTGCATATCAGCAAAGGAAATAAGCCACTGGACTTTCTCTGCTCTCATGAATGCCATTACTAATCAGGCCAAGGGACACATGGATATTTGACTTTTTCTCACATAGAAGACCATATAATTTGATACATACAGAAACACAGATCTATGCATTTCTGTCAGCACAAAAGAAATGGAGCAACTGAAGTTTTAATGACATAATGAGAAAGAAATCCCCCAGACAAAAGGAGAGACAGTCTAGCCATTTCAGAGGAAAAGCCTAAGCTATAAAATAAAATTCCTTTCCCTCTCAGCAGTTATACTCTCAGTATAAAGGACAGCTAGGAGACCTCAAAAACCCAGTTCTAAACATTCTCAATTTTGGGACTGCATAACCAAACTTTGTGTAAACCAAACCCAATGTGATTTCCACCTGTGGAAGATCTTATCTTCTCTTCCTCCTAATTTTAAAGGCCATTGTGCTGCATTGACTGTGGCCAAATGCCAAATGCCCACGAAAGCCTCCTCAGCTGGATAGGGGAGAGAAAATACAACAAAAGGCTCATGGGTCAAAATAAGGACAGGGAGAGATTGCTCATCAGTTGCCATCACAGGCAAAACAAACTTGAGGAAAAAAATAATTTGACTTATTGCAAATCAAATCAGAGTAGGATAATGAGAAATAAAATCAAATCTTAAAACACCTCCTCCCTCTCCCCTTCTTCCTGGGCTCAACTTTACCCGCAATTTCTTTGTCTCCCCTCCTTTAGCACACAGTGGTTTGAGGAATGGGGTCTGCAATCAGTTCATCCCACATTGTCTCTGCCACTTCTTCCTTCTCATGGAAGGACTCCTCACACTCTTCTCCTGCTCCAAGGCAGGTGCCTCCCATGGCAGACAATCCTCCATAGACTTCTCTGTGAGTCCTTCCCACAGGCTGCAGATCTCTACAAACTGTTCCAGTCAAGGATCCCATCCATAGGGTGCTGTCCTCAGGAGCAGACTGTTCCAGCATGGGTCCCCCATGGGGTCACAAGTCTTGCTAGCAAAACCTGCTCCAGTGTGGGCTCCCCTCTCCATGGGTCCACAGCTCCTGGCAGGAGCCCGCTCCAGCATGGCTTTCACATGGGACCACAGCCTTCTTCCGGCATCCACCTGCTCCAGCATGGGTCTCCTCCACGGGCTGCAGGTGAATCTCTACTCCCACCATGAACGTCCAAGGGCTGCCAAGGGACAGCCTGTCTCACCAGGGTCTTCCCCATGCACTGCAGAGGAATCTCAGCTCCAGCGCCTGGAACACCTCCTCTCCCTCCTACTGCACTGACCTTGGTGTCTACAGGGTTCTTCCTCTCACATATTCTCACTCCTATGTTCTCTGGACATAATAATTTCTGAGCAATATTTTTTTTTTCCATTGTATATCTGTTATTCCAGAGGCACTATCACCATCACTGATGGTCTCAGACGTGGCCTGCAGTGGGCCCATCTCAGAGACAGGCATTGGCTCTGACACAGGGGAAGCTTCTAGTAGCTTCTCACAGAAGTCACCACTGTAGCCAGCCCTGCTTCCAAAAGCTGCACAAACCAAATACAACCATTCATTTCAGATAATGAATTTCCCCAATCATTAATGGCCTTTGTTGAGCAAAATGTGAAAACACCCATATAAACACTGTATCTCAGCTTGGCCTATAATAATCTTTCTGAGGGAATAATAATAGTGCAATAAAATTAAAAGTAATTTGAAGTCTGTTTCCCACAGGATGCTTAGGCTAGGCTGATACCATACCCTAAGGGTAGTAAAAAGACAGAAGTGTATGGGGGCAGAGGGGTGACACGACGACTCCATAAACACAGCTGTAGCACCTCCTTTCAGTCAAAAATTCAACCCAGCACTAACCAGACTGCTCAGCTGCAGACACCAATGTCCTGTCATTAGTCAACTTCAGGAAATATTCAGCATTTGTTACCCAATCTGCAAAGACAGGAAGTAGAGGAAATGGAAACGCTGGGGGAGGGAGAAGGTTCTGCTCTTTAGTAGGTGATGGAAAACAGTGAGAACACTACAGCTCTGTTTGTTCAATCTAGTCATCTAGGGACTTCTAGAGGAACAAAGACCTTTATCTCCTTTTGTGAGAATAAACATTGCAGAGGCAGAATTTGAAGACAAGTTTTGACCTGAGGACAGCACAAAGGAAACTCCAGAGCCAGGAAATGTAATCTGTGTTGCTCTCTTCTTCCAAATATTAAACGGTTTAGACTTAGCTCTGCTTATAGGAGGGATACAGATCTAAAGCCCACTGAAGTAAGTGGAAAGACTCCAATTCACTTCAACAGGCTTTAGATCACAACCAGAGTAGCAGGACTTTACCACCACCACCACCTCAAAAGCTGTCCACAGTTTGAAGATGTTAAAGCCCTTTTTTCCTAAGCAAGTCCCAAAGCTTATTAGCAGTACTCTAGAAGTACATCGCTGACAGAAAAGGATCACAAATTTTATCAAATGGATCACTGTAAAAGACAAATGTTATATGCTTGAAGTGGTAGCCCATGGGTAGTAAATGAACTTTGGCCTTTGAAAAATACCATAGTCTAGGGAAAGAACAAAGTCCTTAAAGAATTCATGAACTTCCTCCCTTCCCTCTCCTCCATCCCCATCTCCTGCTGCCTAGAGCCCAAAATACAGGCAACCATGTAAATGCATTAACTTCTTTCAAACTTTAAAAGGCTTGGTTACTTTGCTTGGTTACTTCTCACATCCTAGGGCAAAGCCTTTCCACAGCTCTTGTCTAGAGTTAAATTTACTAAAGTTGCTGGCTTAATGCCTTGACCTCCACTAAACCTCTGTGATTTTCCCTGTAACTCAAAAATTAGCACAGTATGCAACAGGAGGCCTTGATGAAGTGTGAGCAGGAAGGACAGTGGTCACTCTCCTCTATGACTGGCAACCATTGCATCAAGGAAGCTTTCATCATCTGAAGGGGAAGCTGAATTGCCTGTTGAGGTATATCAGTTCCCATTTTTACTCATGTAGGGAAGGAGGTTGTTGTAGCCAAGCTGATACGTGTGAGAAGTGATGGTGACCAAGAAGGAGTCCTGGATGTAGTTGCCCACAGACCACACATCTGAAATTCTGTTTGAAGAATTCCAATGAGCCTGATCTGCAGAGGCATCATCTGCAATTTCAGCACAACTCAATGAAAGATGCAGGTGTTCACTTCCTTTGGAAGTCAGGTCCCAAAATATAGATTTGGTAACCTGATCTACTGCCATGCACACTTTTAAAGTGATGCATCAGAAAACGGTAAAGAGATAAAACAGCTTCTCTCAGGCTCTGCTGTCAATTCAAATTCCACTTGGATCTGTAACAGCTGGACAGCAGATTGATAGCCCCATTTAGATGACTTCTCACAGAGTCAATGCAATAATAGGCATTAATTAGATTCTCTTGTGGGAATACACAAAAAGACTAAAAGCCTGGAGAAGCGTTATCTCTTACAATTAGCTGAAAGCAGCACAGGGAGTAAGCTATAGGGATAGCCTAAGGACAACCCTAACTCAGCCAAAATTCCTTCTGGGTTATCTGTGGAGCACGTGTTGTGTGATGCCCAAGCGCTTCATTCTCACCTCACCGACTGCTTGTCAGCATATGGCAGGCCCCAGCATGGTCCTAATCCAGACATTCAGGTGCTTAATACCAACTCAAATAGAAGGGAATAGTCTCTGCAATAGCCAGAGGGATTGCAAAAGGCTGGTATACAAGAACGCAAATCCCTATGTTCTCTCCTTCACACACTTAAAAGGAAAATATGTAAGCAAATTTGTTGTAGATGTTTTATTCCCTTTCTCTTATAAGGAAAACAATTGCTTTAGAAAGTCATATTTATCGGACTGTATTCTGCACTTCTGTTCATGAGGAAAAGTCATGGCTGGTTTTGTTTCCTTATTTTCCTTCCCTTTTTTTCTTCAAAAAAGAAAAGGCAAACTGTTGCCTTCTTCCATTCCTGTAAAAACAATTATTTACCAGTTACAGCAAGTTCAGGCTATTTATCCTTGAGTGTGTCCCTGGTATTAAAAAAGTGTTCACAGGTTAAGGCTGAAGCACTAGTTTCCACAAGAAGAGGTAAAATTAGATTGTCTTGCTGTTACCCTCTTAATGTACTGAGAATAATATTTTAACACTAACTTGTGAGAATAATAACTAAAACAGTGCAGGGATACAGGAAGTTATCCTTACATTATACTTGTAAGTAACACAGCCTAGGATAACAACAACTTCATCTGAAGCAAGCAGGTACCTTACAGAAGAGCAGTACTACTAAATACTGTTACAGCATTCCTCACATCCTCCAACAGTATGACACCCCCAGCTAAAATAGACAGGACATCACAGGGCTGTACTCAGGGTTGGGGTGGATTTCTTTTTTTTATTAGATTTGTACATGTGTTTTCTCCCTAGTGGATCTATTGCACAATATGATATTTTCATTGCTTGTCTGGGATTCAGCAGACAGAAACATTCAATCACGTATCAGCATCTGGATGGGGCTTGGCTGAATGTTAGAGATCTGCAGTATGTAGGTCCAGGGACTCCCTCCTTTTCAGCTCAAAAGTGGAAGGACTCTTATAAACAATAAATTGTTACTTTCCCATGCAGACTAATATATTTTCATTAATAATTTCTTTAAAAATGCAAAGGACAAAAAAAAAAATCTAATATTAAGAGGAATATGTCAGATAGTAGTTATGATGCACCAATATAAACTCTCTGCAGTATTTACCATTCTTCAAAAAAACCAAGAAATGTCAGGTAATAAATAAAGAACCATTAATTAACCACTGCTGTCAGGTAGGACTGAGTGAGCACAGAGTGTACCACAGTGCTCCCAACCCTTCCACTTTTGAGCTGAAAAGCACAAAGAAAACTATCTTCAAAACCCCTAAACAGTTACTTCAAGCTCTGAGTGACAATTGTATGACAATGTGGGGTTGGATTCTTTCCCCCTGCACCCATCTCCAATCTTAGAAAAAGAAAACTCATAGAGCAGATGGGAGCAAAATCTTCCATCCACAAAAAAAATTACCTATGTATCTAGGAAAAAAAAAAACTCAGCAAGCAATAACTTACATGCCTCACAGGACATGAGAGTGTCTGTATTTCTGCATTTTTTCCTTCAACTGATCCCAAAAAGTTTGCGGAAGGGTGAAACAGACATTCAAATGTTATGAAACAACTTTCAACTTATATTAAGGGCCAAGTTGAAAGGATATCCCCTGTAGCAGTGTATTTTACTTTGGTACCATCTCTTGATCAGAAAAAATAGATTCCCATAAAATCTGTTTCTTTAAGAAACTGAAACCAAACTGATCTGTGACTGTATTGTAAAACAGTGAGTCAGATCAAGGAGTAAGAGCCATTTTTAGGCTATGAAGTAAACAATACCCTGATCTAAAGGCTGTCACTGCTAGACAGAAGAGACAAGTTTTCTCAATGTAATAACCTGGGGACATGAAGGAGAGGGAAAAAGGAAAGAGAAATCCTTAAGTGAAGGGGGAAAAAACAGCACCTCTGAGCAATATCTTGCTCTTCTGTCATGAAAATGCAGCAATAATAGAAATATATAACAATTATGATAAATAAGAATAATATCTAATAAATCAAAAGTTCTTTAAATTTAGTTAAAACTGAAAAGAAAGTGATGAACAGATGTGATGTCAGGAGTTGTGATATAACAACCATAGAGGTGCATGTATGAGGCAGGATCCATGGGAGACAGTGGGGGCATTCTCTCCAATGTTGACACCAACCTACAGCTCCTCAGCATCTTTTATTTTATTTCTTGGTGTTAGACTGTGAAAGATTTCCCTCTCCCTAAAAGACCCCTGTTCAAAGTGGGTAGTAATGTATGTAAGCAGGATTTCAAGCACATGAAGAGATTAGCAGCATGTGTATAACCTGATTCACGCTTACAGAACCTCACAGCTTTTCACATCCTGGGGCATCATTCCAGTACATGGAGCAGAAATCAGGCACTTGCATTTTTTCACTCATACTATTATTAAGAGGCCATAGCTCTTCAGCTTTTTAGTTTAATGGATGGAAACTACATCCTGTGACACTTGGAAAGTCATTTCTGTTATCAAAGCACATCTTGTTTCGACAACAAATGAAAAACCTGCCTCTGTTTACCACAATATGATATTTATTTCTGTAACAGGAGACACTACAGTACACCACAAAAGGGTGATTATTGAAACGGTTCTTGATTAAAGTGTGCTAGATCATTGGGTTCAGTTTGCAGAATCACATGTACTTTCAAAATCCAACTCCACACAGATGTTTTTCAGATCACACAACATGAACATCTGAAGTTAGTTCACAGCAGAGTTCACAGTAGTTAACTATAGGATACTATTATCCTAAAAATAATATAATGGTGTATTCACTTATAAGAAAAAATCTAATTTCTCAATAAGGAAGGTTATTGGCAGCTTCATGCAACATCGCCAGTTGTTCACATACATGGACCTGTAGGTTTAAATCTAGGGTGTTTTTCAAACACTGGAATATTATTATAATATTATGGTGTATAGTTGAAGAGCTACATACAAGTATTTAGAAAACCCCAGTGGGGGACCAAAAGAGAAAGAGAAAATAAAACCAGTTTAAAACACCAACTTGATGCAAGGTCAGACACCTTTCTCCCAAGTACAGTTCTCAATCAGGCAGTAATTTGGGTGGAATAGGATTTTACCACATGCTAGGTATTTACAAGCCAAAAAAATTTCGCCAGAAGAACCACCTCTGTCCAACAGGCCAGAGCAGGATTATGGTTTTATATAGTTTGAATGCTGCCAAGTGTTTTCAGGATAGTTCAGCATCTTGTAAGCACAAATTTAGCCTGAGCTTAAGTGCAATTCTAAAACATCAAGTGTTGAACGCTTTGCTGCAAATTAAAACCACACGTGCCTACCATATTTACACTAATAATGATTAAAATTTCTAAGTTCCACAGAAAAGGACCTGAAAACTGTGGCAACCTGTAAAATTCAATAAAGAATTCTTCTCAGAGCACAAAATGTTCTATGGACCAGATTTTCCTCTATATTTGAGTACCTTTTATGAATCCAAAATGGTGTAAATGGGACATTAATATAACAGAAATTCCACCCTATACGTGAATTCTAAAATTCTATAGAGAAGTCACCTATCACAACTTAATGCTCCACTTCTTTGAACAGAAGTTTCATGAGAAATATTTTTATTATATCAGGTGCAGACTGCCCTTCCTTGGTACAGTTATTGATGCATACTCTATTTATTACAGAGTTATTTTTGCAAGAGAATTTTTAATTTAACTTTTGAAGTATGATGTTAAAAAGAAAATCTTACTTTTTGTTGTTACAGCTGTGACATCCAACAGCCACCCAGAACACAACAGACATTAGTGCACTTGCACAGAGCAGAATGTTTTAAAAACCCCAACAGCTTTCTTGATCTAACTTGTTGAGAGCAGCTCTGAGATATGACTCTGGTAGCTGGAACCAAGATTTTGTTCATAACTGACACCCAATACATGCCAGATAAGTCCAGTATTTTGGCTGATCTCCTTGTCTGACACCAAAGCAGAAAAGGGATTTGGATAATAGTTTATTGGCTTTGCTCACAGGAACAATAGTGCTATCCAGAATTCTCTCCACATCCTCAAGTTAAAGCATGTGTGAAGTTTTAATGCTTCTTTTACTTACAAAAAGGGTCTCTGAGCACTGGGTAGTACAAATAAAAGAATACTAGAACTAAAAGGTTTTGCTATTCCAGACAGGCTGCAAGTATCCTCTCTCTTTTCCTCTACAATTGTATTGTCTTTTGTACATATTTTCCCACGAGTAGTAATTTCCATTTTCTTCAAAGGATTCCCCACAGATTGCAATTCAATGATACAGGTATATATATATAGAAAAAAGGGGAAAATATAAATTCTAATTCTCGTTTTTTCTGAGACAGTGTTACCATGTCAAGGGCAGCATGTAGCTCTCTTTGACTGGTTCTAGGAATTGGAGTAACCACTAAAATGTTTGAATGTATTGTAACACTTAGGACATCATAAGCCAGCTGGAATTACATTAAGTTAAATACTAGATTTTACTGCCCAGTACATTAAAAGCCATAATCTCCCACAAACACAGAGTTTGGCACAGAAACAGAATTAACAAGAAAGCGGATTCCACTTTCTTCTGGTATCCAGAGTCAATCTACCTAAAAAATACACCTCTAAAAAATGCATCTCTACGCAACTAGACAGGTGTTAGGAATGAATTTCAACAAGGGGTTTCCGATCTCTACATCCATGGGATGTCTTTGTTGTACAAGCATACTCATTTTATGCTTCTCTTCCAATTGTTTCTTTTCTCCAGAGAATCAAGTGAAGCCTTGGAAGCTTATCTCAATACCGTGGCCAGCTGCTTTAAGAATCCACGTCTATGAATCCTCTGTAGGAGTCTGTCTGATTTTCAGAGAGAGATACTTTCAGGGATATTAAAAAAATGGACACACAAACACAACTGGAAGGATACTATGGGTAGACTGTAAACCAAGAATTGAATGTAGCATTCACTGCTCCCACATCCTCTCCTCTTCACATACTCTCCCTCAGGAAAACATGCATATCTTCAAGTGCAACATTTATAACTGGGCTTGATCTCTAGGATCCGGAACATTCTAGATTTGAACTCAGTCAGAAGCCATTCGTGGCCATCATAAAATTACTGCCCACCCAAGGAGAAACGTTACTGCAAAGGCTGTGCATCAAACAATAAAATTTAAAACTACAGTTGCTCCCCTTGAAAAATCCATTTTCCTGGTTTATCTACCCAGCTGTCACGCATCAAAATTTCAAAAAAATATTAGCTTTTCTGTGACCATCTCCATTACACAAGCTCTTAAACAGATTTCCCTCTCACCAAATCAGATTCTAATCTGATATGCAGATATCTCTTTCCTATTAATGGTTACATGCACTTCTCCAAACCCATACAGGAAGGTTAGCAGCACAAGAGGTTAACACCTCACGTGCACCATGACAAGAGCATGGATCCCTCCTGGGGCAAAAAGACAGAGCTCAATAACAGATCATAATGGTTACTGTTTTAACAATCCTGTGAGTGAGGGCAGTGGTAGAGATAAAAGAAAGCATTAACTGCACCTAACAAAGACCAGCAGAAAAAAACAGTACTAAAGCTGGACCACAGAGCCACAGGGTGGTAACCCACAAGTCAGCAGTGTCCAGAAAGGCTGGAGGGGCAGGCTAAAGTCTTTTAAGCTCCTCAGGAACAGCTGAAAAAACTTGACTAGGCAAAAGTACTTGGTAAGCAGCATCATGACCATCACAACAGTCCACTGGCAACCAGAACTGCTGGAATCCTGCAGAGCCCTCCCAGGCTTAGGTGGGAAGAAAATAGTTTAAAAAAAGATATCTTTCACTGTCCATCCTGAACTGCACTTTAGGCATCATCTGTCTGGATTTTGGCAAAACCTATCCCAGTTTCCCTTTGTGATTTTGTGAAATAAGGGTTACAACCCAGCACAGGCAATGAGCAGAACCACACGGAGAATAAAGCTTGAAAACAGAATCACTTAACACTAAATACTTCTCAAAAAGTCTGCACAGAAGCCACGCATATAGAGAGCTTTATGACTGCAGCATGTCTTTTCTCAGTATTCACAAATATGGGGAAGTAATCATTATTTATAAAAATCCCATAAAAGGTATCCATTTTTTTTACTCCATAAATGAGTAATGACTTGATCATTTAGAACCCATGAGTCATAAGTTTTCTCTTGTAAATAGGATAAGATCAAATCCCATGGCAACATGTTCAGTCATAGTTGACTTAATTGTATATTTTTCCCCTTTCTTCCTCTGCCTTCCACCTTTGGAGCATTCTCTGCCTCATACTTTAATTTGTAAGAACTTGGTCTCATCTACAATACATCAAAACAAAGACCATGAGTTTTTTTAAGTAGGGACATTAGAGGAAAAAAAAGCCGACACCAAATCCCTTTTACTGGAGTCCACTCATTCAAAATGCTCATAGTCCTGCTGATCTTTTATGTAATAATGTTCCCCATTGACACAAATAACGGGAACGCTGACATGTCAAATCTGTTTGGTGGGATTTTTTGCCGTTGCTGTTATATCCCACCCCACCCCTGACCCAGGGAAAAGGAGAATTGCCTGTAGGCTTTAATCATAATGCAGTAGACACAGGCTGCTAGTCAGATACTCTGCGTCTGGAAGGTAATAAAAAAAAAAAAAATCATGAGAGAAAATATTTTGGATTTCATTGCTCCCTTGCTATGTCTGTGCTTTGGGGAAGAACAACCAACAGCCACATTTTTCAATGCCATTTGAGCAGGGTTGAACACACAAATCCCATTATTGTTAATGGGATTTGTGCACATAATTCTGATTACTTTGAACAATCTCCCATGAAGTTTCTCCCAACCCCTGAAGAAGCAGGAACAATTCTACGTTATTTAAACATAATCTCACTGACAGGTAATTTTGTGACACAAAATTTATTGCTGGCTTGTCCTTTGAGGGCATGTTTCACCATTAATGTTTCCTTTTAAAAACTTCAGCATACATTAAATGCTCATACCAAGCTTCCTGGTGTTTTCCTTGGAAAATCTTGCTTTCTGTGGTATT
Organism: Leptocoma aspasia; assembly: GCA_013399835.1. Taxonomy (NCBI): domain Eukaryota; kingdom Metazoa; phylum Chordata; class Aves; order Passeriformes; family Nectariniidae; genus Leptocoma; species Leptocoma aspasia. The sequence continues at coordinate 2,079,809 of VXAX01005176.1, read as the reverse complement.
TCGCATTATCCAAATCCCTCTTTACTTCCCCCTCCTCCTCTACAAATACGCAGGACACCCTTGAAAATGAAATATTTGATCTCTAAAGACCCTACTGGTCAAATATTCTTTTAAATAAACCCTTTACAGTATTCACCTATTACCTCAGACATTCATGTGGTATAAATTTTAAATAAATGTCTACCAGCTTGCAATTGATCAAGTGAGCTAGAGGCCATGAATTTAACATGACTACTTCTGCAGGCTGCCTCTTACAACCTACCATTTGCCACTAGACTTCAATGCAGTCATTAACAAAGTGGGCCACGGGCTCACGGTCCTACAGGCTAAAAGGCTATCTCGGATATCAAGACACTCTGCTTTGGCTTTCGGCCCTTCTGTAACACAAGTGGCTTTAGCTCATCTGCGTTTATGTCAGTGAGTCATGTGGAGATCTCAGACATACCTTTGAGATGGTGAATTGCTGAAACAGGTCATGCTACCAATTAACACGAAAAACAGAGTAATTTCCTACATGCGAACAGACAATCGCACTGGAAGGAGGAAATTAAAAATGCCATTATGTCACATGGCCCAGCAGGGCTGGAGCACAGCTATTGCACAGATCACAGTCATAACACATTAGAAACACACAAGCTAGGACTTGATCACGGATGTTTAATGTACATCATCATTACCTTAGAGGGAAGGCTCTCTAGCCCTAATAAGAAAAGTATCTGATGAGATGAAAAGTTAAGAATAGGACCTACGTAGCTAACTTAAAATACTTGGGGTGTTCTTGTGGCCTCAGCGCCGGGAAGGGTTTCAGCGAATAAGGCCTGGCTGTCACTCTGCCAAGGACGTCCAGCGCTGCGCTGAGACGGAGTAAATGGAATCAGCTCACGCTGCTGACGTGATACTGTGTATGTACACTCTCTCCAAGAGACCTCCTTCTCTTGCCTCCAAGGTTTTTCACCACCATGGGTCCTAAGGGGAGGTTTGCCCACTGCTATCAGCACTTTCAATTTAAAGAAACACAAATTTTGCTTAAAGGGTTGTTATTAATTGCATTAAGACACATGTCATTTATGTGTCCCCACAGCACAAGTCATTTATCAGTTCAACACTATAACCAATTGACAAAAAGGCGATGAGGTTAAGTGTATGGTGGTACAGGGAAAGACTTGACTTCACCTGCAGAGAGGAAAGCTCAACAAACAATACAGAAAAATGGGATTTCTCCTAGCTCTTTTTCCAGGAAAGAACAGAAAACAGTACTCCCTTCAGTAGATCCTAGTTAGAAGAAAATAGACCCATTTTCCAGAGTACAAGCAAGACTCTAGTCAGTTTGAAGAACTCATTTCCCCATTACCAGCTGCTCTTAAAAAGCAGACCTGGCAGCTGAACTGAAAGTTCTGCCCGTGTAGTTCCCTGGCTCTTACCCCACCGGCACATGTTGCTTTTCTGCCACACTTGGAGGAAAATACCAGTGTACTTCTTCCTGAATGTCTCTGCTCCTTCTGCCCAGAGACCACTGGAGGGTGGAGGATAGAGTCCCCAGCCAAAGTATGATAGGGGCTGAAAACACATGAACTGTGTATAGGAGAAAAAGGTTTTACAGGTTTTCTGCTAGGACTCACGTTGCTGTTGATGGTTTGAGGAACAGCTGCAGCTTCTGACCCTCAGAGATGCCAGCATAAGCTTTGGAAAGCAAATCTCAATGAGCATCAGAGCTAGATGCAGTCAATATTACTAGATTGAATACAGGTGAAAATCTTCCACTAACATAAATGAAAACAAGGCCAAGTCCACAATTTATTAGAAAAACATAACACTGAATAAACAAGTAAAGCACACTATATTTTATGACAAGGTGTTTTTTCCCTTGTGGGAGAAAATTATTTCCAGATTCAAACACATCACAGTAATGTACATTTCTGCAGTAAATACCATCTAAGGATCTTAAGTGCAGCCTGCTGGCAAACCTGCTTTCCAGAAATCACTGCCTTTTCCATCTAAAGGGAGTCCTAAAAGGCTGACTCCAGAAAATCACACAGTATTTCCATTCTGTATCATCTTGATGATCTCCATCATCACCACAAAGCTATTAGTGCACAGACACACACATGCAAAAACACACCAACACACACACATGCATTGGAATAACTAGGGCAATGGAAAATACATTCCATCTTTGCTCACTTATTCCATATACAGGCTAATTTCTAAACCACAGGGGAGCAAATGTTCTATAAAGCACTCTTATTCTACAACTAAATACCCTTGCTAACGAAGAGTTAGCAGCACAGTCATCACTATCAAAAGCACTAACTTTTAGATTAGTAGCAGTTGGCGACTCAGTCATTCATTTTTCATTTTAAGGAAACCTTTTTAAGACTGCACTCTTGTTTTCAGGAGGACTATAAATGCACTTCTCGTGTTTTTATTTTATTTATTCTGCCCTGGGGATTTGGGTCCCTCTTTGCAAGCAATAAATTTTTCTTTAAATCTTTTTGGTAATAATATATTTTAAGACAAATTGGACAAGGGAGCATAAGCACAGATCTCCTCTCCAAGTGTTTTGGCAAAGCATCAGTGCTACACGGTGTTTGTAATCAACTTCTGGTCACTAAGCAGAGTGCTAATGACCTCTGCAAAAATGGAAAGCCACATGTGTCAAAACATGGCTTTCACCCCTTTGCTCTGCACCACCCCCACCTTGCTCACAGGGCCACCTTTCCCTTGCCACAAAATAAATTAGTAAGGAGGAAGGCAAGAAGGGAAAGACAGACAGACAGAGAGAGACACTACGGCAGTTTTCAAAATTGTTGCTGTAAAGGATTTATCTGAAGGTCTGAAGGGACAGTACTCAGTTCTTGACAGAATGAGTTACAGTGGTTAGAGGGGGGAAGGAGGAGGAGGAGGAGGAGGAGAAGGGAGAGCAGCCTGGGAGGAGAAAATCTCCAAAGTCTCATGTCTAAAATGCTCCTGGAAAAATGCCAATTACCAGTTCAGAACAATGTTGACATTTAGCCTTTTTCTAATCAGCGTTGTCCGTCACCCAGGGCAGAGATTCCTGCTGTATGACGGAGCTCTTCTGCTACTGGCTTCGGCGTCCTCCCGACAGTCTGTCCCCTCTGCCCATGACCACCACTCACTGGCACCCACCCTGGCACCCCTGCTCCACCCCAAGAGCTTGAACTCCCCAAGAGCAGGCTGGGGCACACAGAGAATGTGGCTTGGGGCTGATGGGTATGATGGGCTCCTGACAGAGGCAAGGCAAGTGGAGAAAAGTCTCATTTTAAGAAGATTATGGTTAAAAGAAATTCAGTAGACACCATAAACTGAAATATGGCATCCAAGCCCTTACAGATAGTTAAATTCAAGTACTGGATTTTAAATTGACCAAAGTGATGATGCAGAAACCTGCAGTTTCCCTCGTTTACCAGTTTCTGGCTTTGAGCAGAGAAAAAAAAGGGAATAAACAAAGATGACAGAACTGCAGAAAAGAAAGTGTTTAATGGCTATTAATAACTGTCCCCATTGTTTAGAATTCAATTCAACACTCTTAAAACTCTGACAACTTCAGTGGCATTCACTGTGCACCTCCTGAAAACCAGAGCACAGCACAAGGCTGAGCTACATCATGTTTCGTCCATCATCACAGAACAAAAGAAAAAGAAATCTTGGCACAAGCCTGTCCTAAGCTGCTATCAGCTCACACACATCAGGACTGGAATAGGTCAGACAGCACTAAGGAGATGGCACTGATAGAGAGAGGTAAGGCATGCTGCACAGTGATAGCCTGCCTGAGCTATCACCAAAGCAAGGGCAGTACAGAGGGAGCAAAGCACTGCCAGCACAGGGCAGTGTGCTCTGCAGCAGCTGGCTGTCATGGAGGACACTTTGGTACCAGCCCCACTGACATGTCAGGGGGAGGTCCCTTGCAGCAGGAGGCAGAAGATTTTTTTCCTTCATTAAGGACAGCAGGTAAGCAGCTCATTGGTTCAAATTCAGTTCTATAGTCACAGTGATTTCAGCTGCATTAAGTTTGTTCATGTGGAAGTATTTGTGACTACATGAACATCAAATTAGATAAATGCAGGATTAGTGTTATGGCTCAGTAAATGTAAGTAAATTCATTTTCAGAAGTTATTTAGGAATATAGTCAATTAATTTTCAGTGAAATTAAAAAAACGTCTTTAAAACGCTGTCAAACACCTCAAGAATATCCTTCAATTCAGTGCTTTGAATGACCTCAAGCAGTGAGACTACTGCCAAGTAAGTTTGTACAGTGTAAGTTCTTGCAAAACAGTATGACACAGCTTTGAGGCAGTAAGTTATTTCAGCTTGGGCTTCAGTGCAAGCAGGTCAGTAGTGCTGCAAAATCAGCAGGATGTGTAAAGTTTGCACACCCCTCAGTATTTACAGTGTCCTGGCTGGATGTCCTGAAGCTGAAAACAGCCATTTTCAGCTGCATCAGATTTGGACATGGATCTAGCTCTGGGAATGTCAGAAGAGAAGAAAGCCCTGTGAAACAAACTTGCAACAGCCTCAAAATAGTTTTGACTTAAACCTTATATTATTTTAGTCTTGTTCCCCTTTTCCTAACAAGTTTCAGCCCATGACAAAATTCTTTTACCAAGATTTTGACAAGCCAGACACAAAACAAAACCAATGTGTCCATTTAGCGATTTTGAGGCAAAATAGTGGTCACAGCCATGGTTAGACAAAGGTGTTAAATAAGCAGTGGTGGTGAACATGGAGAACAAAGTGCTATACTGGCTTTGTGTCAATCTTCAGACAGAGGTCCTGATAATACAACAAGCACCACATGTGTCACTCCTTGGCTTGGGTTTTGTGGAAGGGAAAGAGTGAGTACGTCTGAAATACTATTTGAGAGGAAGAAGTCAGCTGTGGCAAACTCAACCAGTTAAAAAGCAATTCTTTAGAGGAAATATGATTCTTTAAAATGCATTTTTAATTTTTTTCCAAATCTGTCAGCATTTATCAAAGTCGCTATTTAATAAATTTTCTAATAAATTTAATAAATTTTTCATTTTCCATTTTCCAAATTTTAAACCAATAAACTGAGCTTTGTTCTGCTTGGGATAACATGGCTTAATTCCCATATTCTCATCGCTACTGACTTTCAGACTTATCAACAATTTAAGAAGCAATAAAAACAAAACAAAAGAAAAAAAGTACATTAAAGGCACTTGAAAGAAATGCGCATCCTGATTTCAGATAGAGAGGAAGGGCAAACATGAATGGAGAACAAAAGCAGAGACGGTTTGGGGAAATCTGTCTAGGACTAGATGAAGAAATATAAGAAAATATCTATGCCCCTGTGTCAGAACTGATAAACTATACTCTCTACCAGTGACATAGCCCAGAAATCCCGTGTCCTGTGCTATTTTGTGTTTCACAGAGCATATTATGTAGAATAGACCAGAAACAGACAGGTCTGAAAAAAATATTGTGGTAATTCTACTAAACCAACATGACAAAGAAAAAGTTAATTTTTTCACCACAAAATGATCTTCCTAGGTGCCCTTCCTTTTAAATGCAGACGCCAGCACTCAGTTCTCACACAAATTGATACTCTTGGTAGATTTGATTATGCTGGATTGCTCCCCAAAAAGAATGTAGTGTGCAACAGAGAAGTTTTAACCACACTGAAACCAATAAGTTTTGCCAGTAGCTTCACTGGGACTAAGTACCAGCAGAAGAAGTCAACTTCCAAATAGTTTCAAAACAATGAGGTATTTATTAGATCTACATTAGTTATTCCCCAAACTCTCCATATGAGTTTTGACACATACATTCATTTAAAAAAGAAGTATTAATTTCTGTCCCAACTAATTTATTTTTTTTTAACTTTATTAGTTCATTACTGTGTGAATACCACACACATGGGACTTTGCTTTTTAAGACTTCCAAAGCTGAGAGGTGAAAGCCTTTTACCACGTCTTAGCAGGTTGTTCCTGCTTCCCTCCCTCACTCCCCAAAGGCCTAATGATTCTCCTAGTCAACTCCCCTTCAGCCAAGGAGGTTGGACACAGGTCCCTCAGCAGTCTGCCAGTGCCAGGGTGTCAGCCAGACCCATCCCTCCCTGCCCAGAGGGCCAGGCTGTGCTCAGCTGTAGCTGTGCTCCAGCCATCCCTGCACCGGGCCAAGGACTATTTGCCAGCCTTTTTTTTTCTTTTCATTTAAAAGAGCAGATGTTAAAGCAGGGTCCCCATCCTTTCTAGTCAATCATCTCCTGTGGGTGGAATACATCCTTCAGTGGGGGAGGCAACAGCAACAACAAAAAGCAAGCACACCATTCCAACATGATCTACCTTCCACAGCCATCCAGGCATTAGGCAGGATTCCAGCAATGTGCCAAGGGCTTTGACAGTAACCAACATCATTTACACATTTACATCATTATTCCCTCTCCCCACAACTGCAGCTTAACATTATAAAATGCAAAGTAAATACCCATATACACATTTGCAACACAAGCAAAAATCCCCATTATTTTCTTCATGTGTAAGTAATTCCTGGTGAAAACAGACATCCAGGCAGCAGCCCTTTGCCAGGCACAGCTCACAAAGTGGAGATGGCTGCCACCATCAGGAAAGTGAACCCAGAAACTTCACTGGCAGGTCCAGACCAAATCTGAAGAGTGGAATCATGAAACCTCAGGGTTAGGTCAAACAACTCAATAAATTTTTCTCAATCATTCATATATAATAGTTCACTTGGTTCTGCCACTTGAGAAAAAGATGTGAAAAGCTACACAAGTAGAGCTGGAAAGTAACCACAGGACTAAGACAGATGTCGAAAAAAGAGGTAATTGAGTTCTGCCAGGATGATGAGAGATCCTTTCTGGCCTTCCCTTATCATCACTTCAGTTCAAGTGTCAGTGTTATTACTGAGAGCATCACAGTGTCTTTCTTTTCTTCAAATACTGGTTCTGGAAGACTTTGATGCTCCATTTAAAAAGAAAACTCACATTACTAGCCCTCATGGACACAGAGAAAACCTTAAAAGCATGACTTGAAAGCATATCTCAACATACCCCCACAGGATGAAAAACCAGATGTCAAGCAAAAGGAACACCTACTTTATTATCAATTTTATTAATGTCTGTGCCTTACCCTTGATTAGAGCCAAAAAGATTAAAAAGAAGTAAACATTTTTTTTGTTCTTCTTATAAACTTGTTGGCTCATGTTTTCAAGATTTATCTCCAGCTGTAAGAATTTGAAATGTCTTGAAAATGGGAGATAAACATCTCCTAGAGTTGCAGAAATGTGGAAGCGGGTGCTTCATTAAACGAACCAAACCCCAAATTGCAAGATGTGTGAGGAAATCACTCGGGGGCAATGCTGTGACAAGGAGTACCCTACTTTGGGCACATAGCTCTGGATGTCCTTCTAGAGCCCCTACAGTAGCTTTTTTTGTTTGTTTTGTTTTGTTTTGTTTTGTTTGAAATCTTGCATGTGAAAATATACTAGCTATTCCAATATTGTTCTCTTTATTGGTAATACAAGGAACAGTAAGAGGCTTAATTGGAAAGAAGCAAATACATGTTTTGTAATGCAGTTTGCAGCAGTTATTTTTCTTTCTGAAAACAATGGCACAAGCGAAATTTTCTAAAGTCTGTTCAGTTCTTGGATATACCAACAAAGTCTCTTTGCAGTGTCTGTACAAAGCAGACAGAATAGCTGCAGTGAAGCTGGATTTGGACCCGGAGTGTTTAAATGACCAGGCAGCAGAACCAGCCACTCAAGTTGCCAGCAGTGAAGTGGTGCTGCAGTATTGCAGCCTGTATTTATAAGCTCCTCATCTGCTGGGCCACAGCTCCATCTAAGCACAGACTCTTCTCATACACTCATGCTGGTTTACTATTTCTGTTCTGTACTGAAATAGACAATGGACTACATTCAAGCCTATTGTTTTGCAGTGTTGTTTTTTTTTTTCCTGTGGGCTGACTTTGGTTGATTTTGTTGCACTATTGGCAATTTTACTTATCCAAATACTAAGAAAGAGTGAGAACCTAAATGATTGATAGCAGTGCTCATTGAAACATTAGCAATGTTAGGAATTAGTGTGTTCTCTCTCTCTGTATAATGATCCAAAATTCAAGATTGACAAGAAACAAGCACATGGGAGGATCTGGCTCATGCCTTCCTTTTCAGCAAATGCATCCTTGGGAATAATTTAAATATCATATTTCAGCCTTGTTTTACACACAGAGTAGAGTGGAAAGTAACTGCTGGGTTTGTACTAAAGGCAGGGGGTACAGTGGGAGAATAATTTTGCTAATCCTTCAATTCAGTCAAGCTGAAGTTCCCTATATCCATGAGCCCAGAAAGAACTATTGCCTGCTTTCCACACCAAATGACCTGACTCTCTGGGATATCTTTCAAAGACATTTCTTTCAGCAGCTTTCTGACACTGCCTTTTGGCAAGCTGTCCTAGCTGAGTGCGAGTGCATTATAAGCATTGCATCGTAACATGTAGGTTTCTAAAAATGAGAAGAAGGCTTCCTTCTTGCCTGGATGCTGGAGCTCAGTCTCTGATTTTATATGGAGGGAGTGGTGATAGGGTGGAGGGTGAGAACCAATAAATGCTCATGGCTGTGAAACATTTGGAAACACTTGAGCACAAGCACTTTTCCGTTCTTGCCCCCTTTGCTGCCTTCTCCCAGTGCAGAGGAGTGGTGGGTGAAAGGCAGAGATGAGCTCCTGAAGTTTCCATTTGGTCAAGACAGTTGACCAAAGGGACAGTTCCAAGGAAAGCCCAAAGAAAACATCTTCCTCAGCTTTTTTCCCTTCCTTTCCTTTCACATTTTTTAACTCGGTCATCACTCCATATTATGAAATATTTTAGACTCATAGGGTTTTATTCCACCTTCCAATATATGTCTGCTACTTTCTGCTGGTCTGAAGTGACTGTGTCAGACCCCTGTGCCCAGGCTCTGCTCCCAGACACTTAAAACTCTGCATCCCCACCATCTTTCCTAAGGGATATAAGGGGACACTTCCCTGCTGGGTGACAATGTAGTAAATTAGCCAGATCTGGTTCTTGGTGTGGGGTACACAAACCCACATCTTCCCATCATGTAAAAGGGGTGAAGTGCAGTCAAATTCCCTGCTGCAGAAGTGGTTCAGTAATTTCTACCTGGAATATATTTTAAAAAGACAGGTGAGACCTTGCTTTAATGTCTTACTGGAAATTCAAAATCTGTACCAATGCACCATATTCCCCCTCTTCCAGTCTAAGGTGCACAGTCAGCACTGAGATTTGCTCCAAGCCTCAGTGGGGAACTTGAATCCCCTGACCTACTGGCCCAGAGAAGAGAATGTAACCAAGTCCCTCTGACAATAAGCACAGAAACTATTAATAAGATTAACTCTCTGGCACCAACAATCTCAGCATCTGTTTTAGACATAAAGAGGAAGGCTGGTGAAAAGAATAAAGTGGTGACAAAGGGTTAAATAAATGTGAACTGGGCAGGATCCTGCTACTTGAATCTTTTCCATTGTTTGCTGATGAGGTGCAGGCACTTGGCTGTGCAAAAAGAGAAGGCTTTAAGGAGACCCAGAATCTGGGAATACATTGCTTCTAAATGGCTAAAGCTGATGTTTAGAGATAATGTTCCTGCCCACTTTACTTTTTAATACTTCAAGGCATCCATATTTCATGTAATCTCAATTTTAATGTCAGAAAACTTGATTACAGAACCTCTAAAAGTGAATCTGCAGAAGAGGAGAGTGCAGTCTCCTTGTTTTAGTAGCACTGATGAAAGCAGGGAAAGGAGCACCTGGCAGCCAGCAGTCTAGAGGCTGGCATGGCAAAGAGATACTAAAGAAGGTTATCAAACTGGTGTGAATGCTGCACAGAATGCTACCTATCCAATGCAGGACATTTTGAAAGGGAGCCTGCTAGAAGAGGATTAGGACAGTGGAGTGCTTGCTCCTGTTCCCAGAAGCAGCAGCAGAGTTTACCACATTTAGCAGTAGAAGCTGTGAAAAACACAGAATTAAAGCTGGTAACCCAAAGGGAGGGTATTCTCCTTCTGAGATTGCTGCACTTTCCTAGAGGGACACTGTTAAGATAGAAGGGGTGGCTACAAACACACTCTGACAGCCAGCACGCCTGAAAGGTGAGATTAGATTGAGCACTTAGTCTTTATCCATTAGTAGAAGCTAGTAAATCATAGACTAGCAATGGCCAAGAAATAGCTGTGTCTTTGTAACATTTCCATGTCTTAAACCAGGTTGAAAGGGCTCCAGGAAATCTGAGGGCTCTAGGTAATACTCTAGATAATGGGAGAGGTGCTTCTCCATGACCTATTTGATAACCTTCCCCACATACAGATGTTTACAGGCTGGATGGCAACTAAGATGTTTAGCTGTGCTGAGATGACAACTTTATGAGGTAAGAAAAATAGCACAGTATTTTATTGTTGTTGTCATCAGATGTGGGAGCAGCTTTGAAAGGTTGCTGCAGCATTCTGTCAATACAACTTTTTGGAAATTATGATTTTTCTGGTTAGGCCATAGGCATTAATTGTTTGGAGGATATAATTATTGATCTGCTGTTAATATCTTTCTAGAAAAAAACCAAAATACTTGACTGTTCTTGGAACAATCTGTTCTAAGAGCCTAGGAGCACACCAGGTGGAAGTTATTTTAGAAAGGTTTTTACTTTGAAGGGCTGCTGGATAGTCCAGTGTTTGTGTTTGGTGTATCCTGCTCACAGAAGCCGGATATTTTCAGGGTACAGCACACTGGGTTTCCTCTCCTACTCTTTTAGCTTGCTATTCTCATACCCAAATGAGAAGTTCACATTTGCTGGCATGAGAGCACATGCAGTGCTTTTCTGCAGTCTCTAATCACCTTTCCTGTTGCCCTGTCCATTGAAGGCAACGCAGGAACTCCTAGAATTCGGCAGGCTCTTCCAATTGGGAGGAAGCAAAAGTAGCTCCTTTGGGTGTATGGGGAACCTTACATCTCCTCTTTTCTAAAATGCTTTGTCTCATTTAAATAGTCTGCATGGATACGCCTCCGACGTTTGTTGTCATAGCGTCACTTTTATCTGTTGGTGTCCGACTCGGCCCATGGAGGAGAGGGGTTAGGGAAGTGCATTGAACTCGCTCACTTTTTGTTTACAGGCAGTATTCACACTGGCAGTGCTTCATAACTTTCATTAATGGAAAGAAATTAGGATGGAAAGCTTCCTCAGAGTCTGTCTGCCACTAAGACTGTTTGCATAGCCCAGTCTAGGGAAAACAAGGAAAACACATACACAAAAGATGATGAATGAATGAATACTTTCTAGAAAGATAGAAGAAAGGCTGTAATAGAGAGATGGAAGACAAGAGAGAGGATTTCAGGCTTGTACTTCTCTTGACATAACACTCTTTTTTGAGTATTTTGCAAATAATGGAGTCTGGTTTAGAGTCTTTCAGGGCTACTATAATAGAATTAATTAATTGGAATGAGAAGAGGAAAAATAACCAAAGCATAATACTTTCTCAAAAGAAAAATCAGTGCTTACAGGATTTGTGAATGACAGATTTAAGAGGATTCTTTTTTGTGGAATTAATGAAAAAGTGCAAATTTTAATTGAAAAAGAAGAAAGAGAAAGAAAACAAAAGCCTTCCTACACTTCAATATGTTGAACACCTTTGAAGCAGATCTTAATGTTTATTAGTTTTGCCTTATCTTGATTTTGAAAAGTTAAAGGAAATTACTTTTAGTTATATTTTTTGTGTATATTAGCATTTGTTTCTTTTAATAAATATGTCTGATAATTAACTTCCATTTCAGTTTTGTTTCTGCAAAACAGAGAATCATAGAATAATTTGCACTGGAAGGATTCTTTGAGGATTATCTTGTCCAACCCCTCTGCCATACATGGGCACTAGATTAAGATGATGCCTGGAGAAAGTCCAGGCATTATAAACAATAAACATTCTCGTTTTTCTCACTCTGTTGTCTCACTCTTCAACAGTTTATTTTAGCTTCCAGGAAATTAATAGCACATTATTTTAGACATGATTACATAATACTGTAGATCTTCTCTGTTTCTGTGGAAAAGAACTATAAACTGAATAAAATTCCTGATGTTAATTACATCAAATGTTCAAGACATTGTATCAGAGGAACCTATTTAACCTTCTTCTCCAGTAATACCTAAATTCATTTTAACATTCTTGTAAAGTGAGGGAGTATTTCTTTTTATATTGTATAGTTGGTGAACTGAATCTGAGAGAGACCAAGAAATTTGCGAAAAGAAATCACTGGTGAACAAGAAACTGAAATGAGCTTTCCTAGGTCCAGGCTAGCACTTTTAATAACTTCTGCCACTGCTTTCTGTCCAACATCCACTTGATTTATCTGTTCTTTGACAAATATTCTGTTATTCTAATAATCTCAGTTGCTTTCCCCCTTTAGTTTCTGTTCTGTAAAGAACTTGACAAAGTCTTCTGGTTTTTTTTCTGGTTTTTGGTTTTTTTCTGGTTCTTCTGGTTTTTGAGTGACAGGGCAGCATTAGAAGCAGCAGACTTTTAACCTTCCCAGGACATATCCCTCTTTTACTAATTCCATGCAAGCATCTTGAATTAGGCTGCCAAACCCACCATATAACAAAAGTGAGAGAGAGCAAGGAGTGTGCACCCTCTCACCCCATCAGTTCTGGTGTGTGCACAGTAGAACAGTCTCTGTGCATTAGTGGAGGTGCAGATTTTCTTCCAGCCCCAGCACTTCTGTGAATCAACAGTGGCAGCCCCAGTTCCCCACACGTACACTTTGAAACAGCTTGCATTCCATGAGCAGTACATCACTCACTGCTTGGAAATGGTGATACAGGGAAGATTCCTTCACAGAAAACAAGTGGTTTGCTACATATTTAACTAAGATTAAAAAAAAAAAAAAAAAGAAAAAAAACCCACCCAGGTCTTTCCTCTCTACTTGTCTGCTTCTGAAAAGTAAGCAAGACAATAGATCTTCAAGGTGCTCAGCTCAGGGACAGAAAATTAGCTTCTATGGCCCAGAGGAAGAACAGCAGCTACAAAAGAGTCTGGATGATATACAACCTTAGCTTTCAATCCAGCCAAATTGAGAGCCCCATACCTGAATGCCCTCTCTGCCACCTCAGCCCCAAAAGCTTATGGGAAAAGGAGGGAAAACGACAAGAGAGCAGGCTGCTCCACATGAGGAGCAGGGAGGAAAGCTGTTGTACACAGGCACATCAGGACAGCTGCTGAAGGAAAGGAACTGTATCCACCCAGGACAGCAAGCATGCTCTGGAGCTTGGAAGCTGGGCTGGGTTGCTGATAGCCGGGTGGCTCTGTGCCAGAAAGCAGAATGGCACCAGCTTTGCATTTCAGTGTCTTGGAGACCCTAGGAAAGAGCTGGGGCTGTGGGAATTTTTTTCTTCGGGAGAGAATGTAACACATAGGCAAGAGCTGTGGGCCTGATCTCTTTCCCCAACACCAAGATGATGTCTCAAAGTCCTGAAGAATCGTTATAAGAGCAAAAATGAGGAAACTGATGCAACTGAATGATTCTGCTGCTAAGCAGGACAGTCAATTTTCTTCCATTTGTATGTAAACCACATCACTTTCCTGAAGTTAGATGCAGGGCACAGGCACATTTAGCACTGTCCTCCTCTAGCCTAATCTCCTGGAGGCTTCAAGACTTTCATTCAGACTCTTGGTTTAGAAAAAAGGAAAACTGAACACATAGCAGTCTGCACCAGCTGAACCTCTATTTGTTCCACATGTAAGGCCTATCTAATGTCAGCAAGTAAGAAGTGTTTGTGAATGAAAAGCTGCAAACACATCTACAGTTTTTAAGAAAGTGGACATCATAAAACACCTATTTTCTTATCCTCTCATGCTCATGCTCTTATTGCGCCAAGTATTTTAGATGTCAGCTCCTCGGGATTATCTCAGAGCTGTATGACCAATTCCCAAACTATGTGCATCAATGGGACTATCAGTGCTTCCACAGCACATCCAAACTCATCCTGAAACACTGCAAAATAAAAAAAAAGACTGTGGGTTTAGGATTTCTTTTTAAACCAAATATTTATTTGGTTTAAAAGATATGAGAATGGCTATTGTCATGCTAAAACCTGAAGACAAAATTACTATATATATGGTAGTTTTTAAATATATCAGCCTTTTATATTTCTTTATGAGGAAAAAAATTGGCTGTAGTTGCAATCAGTCTTAATTCATTCTTTATTGCTGCTCTGGTTCTGTGTTATTTGAGCTGGTTAACTGTTAAAAGTGTTTCAAATGTTCACATGGTCTGCATTAGGTTACAGAATAAAAGTAAGTACAGCCCACCAAATGTAACTTTCTGAAATGTAAACCACATGAATTTGATTTCTTTGTGGTACAACTTTAATTGAGTTCAGAGGTCTTTTGGTCTTACCTGTCTATCTGCTCTCTGATGGCCTGACCTGATAAAGCTAATACAAAGAATCTGTGAATGCGATCCAAACTGATTACTCTCAGTTACAGTACATGGCTTTATTCTTGACAGTAACAGCCCTTTAGCCTGGTTCATTATTAGGCTGCAAGTTTGAACCCTGGAGCCACCACTGAACTGGAAGTAGAAGTGTCACAACTTACAGTAAAAGACTGTGTACCCCTGCAACTCTGCAAAACCAGAGAAGTGGAGGGAACAAGAGCACATAGGTGCAACTCGACGTAATCACATCTCCTGGAAAAACTGCATGAGCATGGAAACGTATGTATGCCTCACATTGTCACAGCAAATGTCACAACAGAGACTGCATCCGGCACACACTACTATATAACAGAGAAGCAACTGCAAACATAAATTCCAACAAAGCCTGAAGTCTTTAGATACTGATCTTGAGTTGATTTGGAATTGTTGATTTTTTTCTTTTGACAATGCTCTGCTTTGCCTTAATGACTCATTGTTCACTCATCAACACTTGTCTCTGCTGCACTGTGTTCTGCCATATGCCTGCTCAAGTGAAACAACAGTACTGCCACTTCCCACCCAGAAAAGCACATCATAACCCAACAACAAGAAGAAAGGCACTGTACAACAGGTACACTCACCTCATATCCTGTGACCCGACTTGTAAACAAAGATCTGTATCAGCTTGTGGGAACAGATCTGGAATTAAGCAGACAGCTCAGGAGAAATGTAGGTAGAAAAGGAGCAGTGTGCTGAAATACTAAAAGTTCCTTTGCCTGTGTAGCTGGTTTTACAATGCACAGCCTTGATTTTGAAAAAGTAACATTAAAAAAGATTCACACTGCTCATAGCTCTTGGAAGAAGACACCACAGAAAGGAACAGTCAGCAGACACAGTAATAAAATAACATAACACAATATTGAATGTTACTGAAACTTCCACTGTAATTCATAGGTTTCATTCAAGTAAATAAATCAGTAACAAGTAAAAACATTACAAGTCATCCTCTAGTTCAGGCAAATTACATTCTATTTTCTTGACTGGAAAACACACACACACACACAAAAAAAAACCTTTCAAAACCAATGTAGAAAAAATGTTTAGCATAATATTTTACATCCCATTCCCCAAAGCTGTTTTTGTCTTTGTCATTTTTCTACAGTTCTATTACCAAGCACTGCTGTGTACCAGTAGAACTGTTCTCTCAAATAATTTCCACCAGTGAACATACGAGCAATAACAAATGAGGTCCCTTAATTATTTCCAGGTTTTTCCAATAAGCAGTGTTGGCAAAACAGCTCTTAGCTCTCTGTCCATCATACAAATAACAAGGCAAGGCCTGTAAACATGGCAGGGGCGTCTCTACTTTCCTGTTTGTCTAATGGACAAGCAGGAGGAGTAAGAAGGAAATGTATACCTCAGTGGTGGGGTTTTCTTGTCAATCTGGAATAGCTTTTTTGGCTTGGAGTAATTTACACATACATACACTGTCTTCAAGGACAACTTACAGCTTCCCAACTTGGTCATAAGGAAAATTGAACATTTCCAAGGATGCTTCTTCCAAAAAAAAAAACTGATTTTTTTTTTCCCCTTGAAATGTGGTTTTGTGCTTTTGTTCTCAGACCCTGTTTTCTTTTATATATGGGGTTTTGCTTCCCTCTGCATTTATGGGTTCTGCTTGGGTCCAATATTGTTTCTAGAATTTGCTTTATAGGACTTAGGGCCCCACAACCCTTGATGTTGCATTAATGTGCAACAAAAAGCTCCATGCTACCAGGCTGTGTACAGAAAAAGACCAGACTGGAAGGGACCCCAGCTTTCCCCACAGAGAAATATAGTTTCACTTGATGGCTTCTGGAATGAACTTTGCCTATTATGTTTTATATAGATTTTTAATAAATCCTCTGAGTCACAGATTTCTTATTGGAACAATAGAATAATATAGAGGCCAGGGGAAAATTTGGAAGAAAGTATGGATTTTCTTCCCTGTCATGGAGCCCAGATTCCATATCTTTCTCCGCATCCATTTAGTATGGCACAAAGGGAACTCACTGACTGTTTTCTTTCAACTTCCTTTGCTACTTTACAGTAGAAATATTATTTTGCTTCCTATTTTATTTCCCTACAGATCAGAAAAAATTCAACAACACTCTAAGGTCTCTTTCCTCTGTGGGCCTGGGACAGACTGCAGAGAAAGAAGAAATTAAAACAGAATAAGAAGGAAATTAATTGCAAAGTTTTCCACGCAACTCTTCCATTTGGTGTATGTATTGATAGGCTCCAATTGTCATCTACAGACTACAAATTGTCAGTCTGAACTTGGTTTACTACCTGTGACCTATAATCTCAGACAATCTTGAAACAATCACAAATTGAGAAAAATAATACAAGATCAGTTCAAGTTTGGTCTCCTTTGGTTATCAGCTACAGTTAACATCTTCAAATATTGTAGCGGTATTTCAGCCAGAATCAGCTGTCCATAACAGCCTGTTAAGCTTAACAGACCATCTTGTTTGAATATTTAAAAAATACTGCTGCCTTTTTCCCACTTTCATTATGTTAATTTACATCTGGTGCCCAAAAAAGCTACATCAACAATTCACAGCAATAATGAATTAATGAAGTCCAGCATGTCCAAAGAGAGATTCCTTCAGGCACATTAAGTCAGCAGTTCATGTCTCCAGGGACATTTCTAATAACAGCTCAAAAACACTTGCTGAGAACACAAGCTTTAGCCCTGAGTATGTCAGGAAAGCTTTCTGCAGGCAGCTCTGCCCAGAAGGTCCAGGAGGTCACCACCATTCAAATCTGTGCATCTCTTGCACATCTTCCTGTGCAATACCTGGGACAGCCCTAGTGCATGTTACGAGCCAGGGACATACGGCATGAGCAACCACCTGTCAGAAAAGGAAGCCAGATATTCCACTGTTGCCAGCGCTTCCCTGCAAAGTGCTTAAAGGATCAGAGGCCCTTCAAGCAGCGCCTTGCGGCTGAAATGCTGGCTGGTCACTCTCCAGACACCTGAGGCAACAGCCTGTCTGAGATATGATGGGTAACATCTGTCATACAAGGGCTGATACAAAGGGGGAAGCTTCGATGTTACGTCGTGTGAGCGCCCAGCTTCAGGTGTGAAAGGCGATGCTCACAGCAGTGTGACCAGCAAGCCCAACCAGCTGGCACTTAACCGACCTGGAAACCCAATTCACTACTCTAAGAAACTTCTCATTATGTTCTCCATTTGTGTTCTTTTTAGATCATTTTACTGTCAAAGGTGCAATCATCCTGTCTTTGCCTGGGAGAAGCAGAGAATAAAAAGGAAAAACAAAAGAAGTTTAAAGACGCCCAAGCCCTTCATAAAAATGCTTAACTATGGCAATGCTGAGAAGAACAACAGAATTCTACACAAACACTGAATGGCTTTCAAGGAAAATTGTGAATTTCTCAATATACAACGATACCAAAAATGTCAGTTTGGACTTGAACTCACATCAAAGATCTTTAGGTCAAAACCACTATAAGCTGAACAGTTCAGAACAACTGCTCTGCTAAGAAGTTAGAATTACCATGTCTGACTTCTAACCAGGTCTAGAAAATGTTAAGTTGCTTGAAGAAAACTTAAAACACCAACAGCTATTGTTTTCATTAAAGAAATCATGTGACTAGGAGCACCACAAGTATTTCTGTATAAGATCATTTGATGCTAACCATGCTTTTTTTTTTTTTAATCTCACCAAAACAAAGCAAAAGATTGGAAGACAGAAAAGTACAAAGAAGTAAAAAGTACAAGCCCGAAACATGAGAAAATTAGCAACGAACACAGGTTTTTCCTGTATCACATATGTATATATGTACATACTACATTTCAATCTGTAGGGTTAAAGAAGAATGTTGCTTTGAGCCCTTACATTTACAGCACCGGTGAGCCTGGATCTTACAGTTAAAGAACTAGATAAAAGTAACATAATATTCAGAATTCCCCAGGAAGTACATTCAATTCTCTTAATACTGTCAAATAAGCTAGGGATTTGGATTTCACTCATTTTGAGAATTGTTCGCTGCAAACATTTTATTACCTCACCAAGTTTTATGGACCCTATCAGAACAGCTGCGATTCACTTCACTTGCAGCAGAGGAAGCTGGTAATAGCTCAAAGATTGCCCCCTTCATTTCATAAACCAATTAGGACCTGGATCCTACGACTGGAGTAACACAACCCCTTCTTTTACTGGCAAAATTCCACTTCATTTATGTGAGCTCAGAATAAACGTCTCTGTTGGCAGAACACAGATGCTCATAGCAGCAAATGTTTCTAAAACGCACTCTCTAATTTGTTCCTTCTTCCAAGGAACACTTTTCCTGCAGTCTCAATCTACCTGCAGGTTCTGTCTAGCCATCAGTTCCTTGTTCAACTCAGCAATTTTTTACTAAACATAGATAAGAGAATTTAAATTTATGGTTTACCACGTGGAACTTTGTTAGAAGGTCTCCAAAATTACAGATTTATTTAAATTACTTCTCTTCCTTCTAAATCAAGCATAATTTCATATCTGTAAAGAACTAATTTTGGTGATGTTGTCATCTTAGATTTATCCATGCCTTTGATTCAAATTGTTGGTGCTGTGGGGGGTTTTTTGGGGTTTTTTTGGGGGGGGTGTTTTGTTTTGTTTTGTTTTTAATTTTATTTTTTGGGTTTTTTTTTCTTTTTCAAATGCATATTTGGCCTGTTCATAAGTATAAATAGAACCATATATATGCCTTAATGGATCTATACTGTACCATTGATTTTGAAAACTCAACTCATCAATTAATAAGGAGGCCTACTTTTACAGGTGGTAAAATAAGATCCATACACTTTACACAAAGTCTGTAATTCCTGTGTTTTCCCTCAGGCACTTTCCTCTGAACTATTGTAATTGGTTTGCAGCCAGGTACCAGCTTAAAGAAAAAAAAAAAAAAAAGAAAAAAAAACAACCTGAAGTGTTAACACTTTATTAACTTATAGTATGTTTTTATATTCCTTTGAAAGCGTTCAAAAAAGACACTGGCAAGACAAACCATGTAAAATCGAGGTGTTCCCTGTTAAGGACATCACTGCCAATTCCATTATTGAAATAGATACAAACATAACTCCTTAGTGGGCAACTAATCTTTTATCAGAACTCTTTGCACATAAAGATCTTCATTTTTTACTCATCATAGCCACTGTGCCACCCCCAGCAAACCTTTAAGCCCTTCTCTGCACTAACACAGTGTAAGGCAGCATCCCAAAGCTTGCTGCTTCTCTAGAACCTGCGAATTAGTCACTTAAATGAAAATAAATTTTTTTAAAAGCCTTACACCAAACAAAGTCTGTATTGTTTGAGTTGGTGTTTTACTGCGGCTTAGTTACCTGTCAAACAGGCTGACACTTGGATAAAACACATACTGGAATCATGCATCAGGGCATGTTAAGCACAAACCTGTGATGAAGAGCAGAGCTATGTGATTCGGCTGTGCAGAGCCCTAATGATCTTTTTCTGGTCTAGGGGAAGCTTGATCTGTCATATCAAACCCACTGCAATTCTGAGATCCTCTTCCATTGGAAAATGATTTTACATCTGTTTTAGTTCAAAGAGTCATATAAATCAGAAGCTCTGCCCATAAATTTTGGTGACACCTTTAAAGAAGATTTATACAGCGTGTATTATATATACACAGGAGGTATGTAAGAGATACCAACCACTAAAATTCAGGAATCAATGCTAGATTCTCCAAGTTCTGTATATCATATTTAAGTCTTCTTTATGACTTTCTCTGATGTGAGAGCCAACCAATGCATATGAAAGCTCAGTATTTCTGTTCAGATAAAATTATGGGTGCAGTACACTATTCTGACCTTGTTTTCCTATAGTTCTTCAGTGGGACAAGGTTTTCAGGACAAAAACACCATGACCCATTTCTTAGAAATCACTTGCATGGGAACTGGCTTAAGCATAGTTTCACTGCCTCTCTCAACCAGCCATCAGGAGAGGAGAGAGCTGGTTTCTTCTCATAACAAGAGACAACAATCCTAGTCAGAATCAGTGGGCAGCAAGTCCCACAATGTCCCTTACACTTGTTGGTTTTGGTGTTCTTGCTGTGAGAAAGCAACATTTCTAACAAACTTAGGACTTCTGTCAAGTAGAAAGTATGAAGCGTAAAACATTGTGTTCATTAATAAATTTAACCAGCATGTATAACAAGTGCATAACTTACAGGATAATAGTTGACTTCAAGTCAGGTAAGAAACACACTAAACTCTCTTCATTTCAGGTTGAAAGGCTATTTATTACCTGGCTAATGATCCTCCTTTCAGTTCCCCCAAAGTCACCCCGATATACGTCAGTACCTTCCAGCTTCTTCCTAGACCTTATGGCAAGGAAGAGTTTTTGGGAAGGCAGAGGAGTATATTCTTGAGGATAGAAGAGAGGTGTTATGAACAGCCACCTGTTTGTGCTGTGCCTGACACACAGACTGGCACTGTTTGCTTTTTTTCTTCCTGACTCAGCAGCATGGGGGGAAAATTGAGTCAGCACCTCCTGAACATGCAATGCAAACAACAGAGGTTGGAGAGCAGGCAGAGTTTCTAAATACCACAGACAGAGCAGCATGGTTCAGCCTGCAGGTCAAGGTGTGGACCTGGGCACCAGCTTGCTAAAAGGGATGAACAGCTTGAGAGGGTCCAGCTCATCTTCTCCCTCATCACCCTCTCTATTAAGCTAAGCTATGAGACAACTTGTTTCTGGGAATGGCTCACTTGTAATAATTTCCTAAGTAATTTACCTGAGCTTCCCAGAGACTTGTGGCTGCTGCTCACATGTGGCTTGATGGGATTCCATATCAAGGTTGGCCAAGGTCAGTGTGATAGAAAGGACTACAGAAAACATGACTTACCATAAACAGAGGAAAAAAAAGCAGGACCATTAAACAGGAATTAAAGCCCAACTTTTACTACAAAGACAGAAAAAAAAATTGGACAGAATGACAATGTCAGATGCTCTCTCTTCCCTTTTCCTCCCCTTCCAGTGATCTCATTGATGTTCTTACATGCTGCATAACCGAGGCTATGGAATGGACTTGATCAAGTGACTGAGTGGTCGTTTGATACTTCATCTCTCACTGCACATTTCTTCTCATCTCACAACATATTGTGGTACTTCAGCTCGAATACATTAATTGGAACAGAGGCTTTTATCACAGATTTCCTGGAAAGGGAACTAGTCTTTGAATTTAATAAAAGCACATAATTCCACGGCCTCTTTGATGCCACACACTCCACCAACTTACTAAGAGCTTAAAGAGAGACTTTCCCTTGGATATACAAAGACCCTTCTCAGTCACCCGGCTATTCTAAGTGCCTCCAGAGCTAGCTGCTTTATGGAAGGGTTTCTGCCTGTGACTGTCTCTTACAGGAGTCTTTTCTGTTTCCTTAAGCTATAAAGGATGGTAGCAGGATACTCTGAAAACTCAACCAGCAGTTGCAGTCTCAAGTAGCTTTTGCTATGGTGAAACTCCTGTGCTTGCCACAGAGACAGTCTGTCCTTCTGTCATCTGAGACCCTCCAGTTAAGACTCAGAAGTTCTTTTTTTTCATTTTCCAAATGGCCAAGGCCACCAAATCTCTGTTAGTTCTACTACATGCATGGAGTAGTCAGCTTCTCTGACTACTCCATTTCCCATGCCCCTTTGTTTGAAAAGCCTTCAAACCCATGAAAAGATGATAAACAGGAACCAGAGAGATACACGTGGTGTCATGAGAGGAAAGAGAGAGGAACAGTAAGGCAATGAATAGGTGTTAAAATGAATACTGCATGTGGGGACTGAAGGGCTGTTCTCCCACTAGTACCATGATTCTTCAGAACATCAGGGCACCAGAGGCATCTTCCAAACCCCTTTTGTTGCTTTCTCCTACCTGCTTGCATTTCACCAAATGTGGTTGCAATTTTTACCTTTTGATGCTGTGCCAGAAGACCATCTTATCTCAATTAAAATGCTCTACAACACTTTAAAAACAGATAATCTACATCACATGGTTAGTGTTCTATGTCCACTTTGGAGCCTGAGTTCACTGAAACTGGACTCACTCTCACTCTCCATTTACTATAATGTTAACAACTTGCTGCATCTGTGACAATCCTCCATCCTCCCATGTTCTTTATCAGCTGCAGAGCTCTACCAGTGAGTTTCAAGCTGGAATAATTACTAGTTATGTCCACTACTAGGTTGAAAAACTAGCGTGAAAGCAAGTTTTTCTCTGTTAGGTTGCAGCTACCTACAGTAATTGATAGTCTGAAAAATATATCTTTCCTAGCAAAAGATGTGTCCAGATAGAGCAACCACCATGCTGTGTTGTCACCAATTTGTCTACCCAGAATTCTCTCACCCACTGCAGCATATTCAGTCACAAAAAAAATGGAGTTATTTTAAAAAGAAGACAAGCACTGCTATTGTACAGGCTAGTTCAGAGTCCTGTATCTTGAGCTGATTCAGCTTATCTGCTTTTGTATACCTTTGACAAATGCATGTCTTATTTCATTTTTTCTTGCCTTCCTCCATATGCCATACTGCTTTTTCTCCATGTATCTTATCTAGAAATGATGTGCTATTAATCAGGAAAGGACACCCTTCACTGCTAAGTGTTCCTCAACTGATTTTTCATCAGCACAAGTAGTTACTAGTTCCAGCATTCCTCCCACACGCTGAAGGCTTGGCGGGGAGGGAGGAGAGATGGCAAGGAGGTTAGAGACTGCCTCACCACATAAATACTATCAGGGACCTTTATACCAACCTGCCAGCTTGCTGTAATGCTAATGTTGCTGTTCTCAACAAAAGGAACATGGTGGGAGGAAAGTGGGGCTGCACCCTGTCTTATTTTTTAAGTTAATAACCTTCATGCTCTTCCTTTTATCTGATTAATCTGGCTGGATGCCTGTTCAGTAGTAGCTGAAGCTTAATACCCGAAACAATGTGTGGATATACATTGTGCCAGTAAGGCTTGCCCAACAATGCACATTCTGTCATGTTTTCCCATGCCTTGTGTCAATATCTCGTTTTATGTGCAAGCCCCAGGAGTAGGGGATAGGAAAAAAGAGAGGCATGGAGGGAGAGAGGGAGGGAGGGAGAAGGTTAGAGGGAGAAGAAAGAGGAGAAACTAAAGTAGGGGAAAATTACATCCCTTGGGAATGTCAGCTGCTACAAACTCGCCCACTCCTCACCGTGAAACGAGCTGTGTGCGGGCACAGGTGGGTCCCATTCTCTGTTACTAGAGCACAGCCTACAAACAGGGGCTAAATGAAGACTTTCATTGCTGTTCCCTGTTTTCATTGGAGCAAGGCCATCATAAACATTTGCAGGTGGCTTGGCCATAGTCTGACACTAAAATATTTGTGGTTGTGATAAAAATCAGAATATTGCTACAAGATGGTTCTATATAACCTTCAGGGCTTGATCCTGCTCTTACAGAACTCAGTGAGAGTTTTACCCAGTTTCTCTCTGCTGGTTTTATTGCTCATTAAAAGGCATTTTCCCTGGCACAATTCTTCATGGTAAAGACTCATCTACCCTTTGGGGCAGATTCAGATGATTTTTAAAAGGGAAACTCAACCAAACCCACTGATTTGAGGACCTCAGAATTTGGGCTAGTTAAATAGCTAAACAAACTCAACTTTGCAAGGATAAATCAAAACTACCAAACTTTGAAGAACTCAAATATTTTCTGAATTCATCTGGATTTTTTTTTTCAGTTGTTTAATACAAGAACCATTGTCCAGTCTGTATTCCTCATGAATGAGTCGTGGATATAATTCTTAGCACATTTAGAAGGATAAGATGAAGATAAATGGAAATGACAAGATATGGTCTTTGAATAAGTAAAACAGACACCACAGGGAAAAGACTGAAGGAAAAGAAGACAAACAAGGATGCTCAACACTTTGGCAAGTAGAGGAAGTTGAAAATACAGCAATTATCTCCTAGGACACACCATGAACAAAAAACAAAACCTCCTAGGAAGAGGGAAGAACAGGGAACAGAGTATGCTGGAGGTCACACCATAAGTCTCATTCACACACCAGCTCACACAGAGACTAAAATGCTGACAATTGCCTCCCAATAAAGCAGCTTTAGACCCAGACTTAGGAAACATTTGTGTGATTCAGTCACAGGGAAGAATTAAGATATGTCATGACAAAGTTTCCCAAATGAGACACACCACTGACTAGGAAAAGGCCTTTTTATCCTCAACCCCTCAAACTTTGGAGATTCTAATCACCATGGCCCTGAACCAACACAAACCTAAAACCTGACTGACAGGGTCTTGCAAAACCACATGCAGTTTTTTTTCTCATTATATAGAAACAATTGTTTGGAAGCCAAGTACAGTCTTACATAAAACACCTCACCACTGAGTATTAAAAGTTGTTTGGGGGTTTTTTTATGCTTTTAATTAGGATTATAATTACCACTAGACCTATTAAGTCACAATTTGAACAGGAGCTTAATCATCCTTAATGCAAATAATGGCATTAGTTAATGTTTTTCTTTCTAAAACTGAAAAAGAAACTATTTCTTCCTCCCTCCCTCTCTCCCAGCCCCCTCTCTTTGAACAGAACAGGACATATATAAGACAACAACTTCGCTGGATTCACAGGCAAACAGTATTGCATGTGAAATCTCAGTGAATAGTGTTTTGTCAAGATGTAACATATACAAAGGGCACATCTATAAAATAGGTTTACCTGACCCATCCTACCAGATTTATATATTAAGAACCAAATCCTGAAATAGTAGTAAAAAGGAAAATAGAGGAGCTTGGCCAGGAGCACAAACCAGGGCAGCAGATGGAATCTATGTTCTGTGCATGGCTGGGTAGCCCGGAGCTCAGTACCATGGGCCACCCCAGCTACCATAAGCCTGTGGCCTACACTGAGAATCTTGAAAGAAAACTCAAGAATAACTGGAATTTCAGTTTTAAATGCCAGGACTTCACTTTTTGGTTTTACTTTAAAAAGACTGAAAGTTGATAATCAATTACTTAGATAATGACTGGGGACAGTAACTGCTTTTGCACATATTACTTAATTGATGTGACCAAATTACAAATGACAATAATGAATCTATACTGCTGCTTCTTCCTTAGTCCACTAATATATCTTTTTATCCATACATTTTCATTTATAACCCTGCCCCCAAATTCTCAGAGCTGTGGAATGAAAAACTGTACCCTCAAGCCATTGGGACAGTTTCTGTACAATTAAAAAAACGTTATTGTGACTTATGAGGATCTCATACTTGCTGGAAGTAACCAGGTGTAAACATATACTAAACATGGATGGTTTTGTTCACACAGCTCTCCAGACAATAGCACCCAACTGGCATTCAAGACAATACAATAAGCATCCATACTGTCAATTAATGGTAATAAATAAGGATCCACCATCACAAATTGAGCAGCTGTTCACACTGTGCCGCTGTGCTATTTATCTTGATGGTCTTTTTGTCTTCCAGCATTCCTCATTTAAACAGAGGACATAGGAAAGAGTTCAATCCCACAGAAAACCCAAAATTTCCATTGAAGGAAGTTAAAGGATCAGCTTCACAAACACTTTGTCTTTCTTCCCAGAGCAGTTATAGAAAAAACATTCACTGTGATCATAAAAAGATTTTAAAAAAATGAAAACAGGATGCAGAAAGCAGGACTTTCCAGTAAGTACAGCATTCTGTCCTTTTTGAACCAGGGTGCCATATCTGGAGTAACCTGGCCATTCCCTACAGTCTGCAACGTGTGCTGCAGGGGTCCCTGCTCATCCTGGCAGGGTCAAGTGCAAACTCTGTAACCTCAAAAACCACTAGAAGAACATGCAGCTGGACCTTAAGAACCATGAGGACAACATCTGGTCCTACAGGCAGGAGCCAGAGAGCCAGAGAAATGAGAAAATGGAAATGGACTCACCCAATCTGCCGATTTGTGGAAGGTGCTTGTGTAATGACAGAACTGGACTGTGGAGACGGCATGGCTTGTTGAATCACAACGCTGGTGTCGTGGTTTGGCATCCTTGTGTTTGTCAGCTGGTGGGATCCAGGTCCTGCCATTGCTCCTCCAACTGTGTTATGCATGGAGATATTCTGTGAAAAGAAGGGAAATGGCAGATGGTGGATGAAAATGAAGATAAATAAATAAATAAATGTCTTATCTTGGTTTTCTGTTCTATAGGAATTCTGTCAGAAAACTGAAAGCACCAACACCATAAATGGTCACTGGCTCCTGGTAAATCCCAAGTCAATAGAACTTGTTATAACCAAAACCAATAAAGAAATGAAAAAAATTTACTTTCCCGGGGCAATAAAAATGGAAAAATAACCACAGGTAGACTAATCACTCTTCTGTGATTCTATCTTGTGATTTATAATGGGGACATTTAGCACATATTTCTCCTAACTGAATGTGATATGAGCGCAGGACACCTTGATTTACTGCATGGGCTGTTTACTGTGTACTGTGTCTGCTTAGATTGACAAGCAAATCAAGTTTTACAGTCCCAAAGTAACAAAGAGTACACGGCACGTCATGAAACAGCCACTTCTACTAGCCTCCATAGATTCTGTAGAGCAAAAATATCCCAGAGGCTTAGAACAACACTGTATTTCACCACATATAACCTTTGCTTCAGGTAACTCAGAGCTCTTAAAAGGTTCTTAAAAACAAAAAAAAATGTTCACAGATAACTCATGTCCACTGAGCAAACAACCAGCGAGAGACCAGGATACTGCTAAGGAAGGAACCTTGGAATAAGACTTCTCTCCTGTTATGCCTGTACACACAACACACACGGCTGCTAAACCGCAGGGTTTAACTTGGCCTGCGTTTAAAAACAAACAGAACTCTCAAGCCAGAGATAAGCCACAATGTATACATATGAAAAATATGGTAACATTGAGAGCATTATTTTTCCTATCAGGCATCAACGTGTGAATTGTTAGCAGCAAGAGGAAAAGAAACTTTCCATTGTCACCTCATGCTAGGCTGAGGAAAATGGGGACAAAAAACCCTTTATACACACACTGCCACTGGGACTCAGACAAAGCACCTTCCTTACCACTGCAATACTCAGGATTAAAAAACAAAATTCTATTTCGTTCAAAATTCCAATTTATGAGTCAATTTGTCTAGAAAACATATACAGCCACCACAAAATATTGATAGATAAAGCTGGTGACAAAGGAAACTCAGAGCTCTGATGAAATGTGGAAAACAGAAGAGGCACACAACAGACCCACAAATCCCAGACCTAAAGAAAGGTTGTATTATGAGCCAAATAAAGAACTACCCCTCATGGAAAAAGAGAGCAAATAATTAGAGGACCCTAAATGGAGGCATTAGCTGTTATCCCCTTATCTCCCAATTTTATATACTTCATGTGATTTCCCAGAACAATGTGGACACAGGGATCTCTGCTTCTTTTACAGGAGTTGTTCCAGTCTTCATTAACACATAAAGAGGCAGAGGCAGAGGCATACAGTTGAATGGTTACACTACCTCACCTGGAATGAAGAGGACCCAGCTTTGAGTTCCTCTTCCAGTAAATAATTTACATATTTTGAATCAGGTCTAGAAGCTCTTTATTCACTTAAGTATTCCCTTAAGGAGCACGAATTGCAAGAGAAAGCCAGACCAAGGACCTTAACTGTAATATTTCATAGCACAGTAGTATGTCATGACCATCAGGCAATAACCTTAGATATATAAAAACTTCTCCAAAAGAAGTTCTCCCTCACCTACCACATTCCTATTAAAATATCACTTCTTCAACAGATTACTGGTTTCTGATGAAAAGCCTGTTCAGTTTGAAAAAAATATATACATCCAAACCTAGTTCAGGATTCAAACCTGTTTTTTTGATCATGGCTAGCTTTTGCAAAAACAGATCTAATATCTATCCATGTACAGTCATTATTTTAACGCTATCACTTCCTAAAGTGATCTCTAAAGGAAATATGTATGGTGCCATGAGTCTGCAAGGCCTGGGAATGGACAGGATGGAAATCCATCACAAGCCTTAGACAAGTGGTACCCTGGCACTTGCCCAGAGTTTTACTGGACTTTGTTGTACCATGGCAGGGCAGATTTGATATCAGATTCTTGTGCTCCTAAATTAAGTATTTCCTTTCTCTTTTCCTTCTCTTTCCATTTTCTCCTATAATTACAGAGCTCTCTAAGGTACAAACAGACAAATTATGATGGATATGGAAAATTTTGTTTGCCCATAAGACATTGTAGTTGTTATCTTACATGCATAAACTTCCAGCACTGTTTCAAAGTTTTAACAATTTCCAATAAGCAACATATTTTCAAAAAGTAAGTTGAGCATGTGATGCATGGCAAGTAAAAGCAGAGTGAAAACCTGTCAATGCTTTCAGATGTCCATTCTTCTCAGTAATGCAAGCACTGCTGTTGGGCAAGCATGTACCATGCTGCCAAGTGAAAGCCTAAGGTTTCCCAACAAAATGTCAAACTCAGCATGACTCTGACATTCATAAGAAAAGGATTTGGCAATCTCAGAATAATTTACATCAGTGAGATGCTTGTGAATCTACAGAGAAGTCCAAGGAAGTCCAAATTCAGCAACATTGGCTGAAACTGAGACCTCCACTTTATATATTGAATTGTTGTTTGGTTATGTTGCTTCCAGCTCCACTTTTAAGGAGTTCTTCATGTTCTTCTACCAGGCATCCATGAATAACATCTCCTTTGACTCCCCTTATCATTATCCTCCAGCTCTTAAGCTGATGGTAAAGATTATTTGACACTAGGTGTGGAGCTCCCAGCATTCCAGCTCAGAGAAGTCTACACAATGCAATGACACAGACTGAGCTCTCCCTCAGCTTTTAACATTCCCAAGACCCATCCATACTCTGAGAGGGTATGACACCCACACACACTCAGAGTTTCCTCAGGTATCTTCTCAAATGGGCCTCAGCATTAGAAGAGGGCATATGAGCTTATCATTATTATCTATTTTATTAAACTGAACCTAAGTGTTCACACAGGGAACAGGCCACCCATATGTCAGGAGCTGCAGAGACACAAAAAGATATGCTCTTTTTGTGATTAAGATTAATTTTGTGAATCTTAATTAAGATCCAGTGTATGAAGAGGAATTTATGTCCTTTAGGACTAAATTTCATCCTCACTGAATTTTCCAGTCACTCCCATGGAAGCAGAAACTAGGATTACAACACGGAAGAGCTTTTATAGAAATGCTCCCCTCACCCATGTGCTCATGCAGTACTCTCCATCAGTATTTAACATTCAAACAAATAAACCTAAAAGCAACAAACCATATTCACAAACCGCTTTTAAATCAACATGTTCATTCTCAACCTTTCCAGATGCAAGAGGAAAGCACAGAGATCATCATATTAACTTCTCCCCAGTTACACTTCATGGCCCATTTTAGCTCCAGACTTTGAAGAAAGCGTTTGAGCATTTTTCTCCCACATGCAACCATTTAAGTTTAGATAGACAACACACTTCTTTTTTATGAAGGCTAAAAACTTCTTGAAGTCATGCTTCCATGTTCTGGTGGAGAGAATTACACATCACTCCACAAGAACACACACCCTGTTGGCAAGCACAGCAGAGAAATGACAGCTATGCAAACACAGGCAAAATACACCCAGACAGTCACCAATTCCCCTAAAGCCTGGTTCTTCCAGAGAAACACTCATCCATTTCACACAGCACCACCTCAACTCAACCACCATCTACTGAACTCAAAGGATGAAGACAACTAATCCATCCTTTACAATCTACTGTAATATTCTGAGTTTCAGAGTTTGTTTGTGGTTTTAAACTATAAGATATAGTTTCTGAACCAAAGTCTGCTTTTATTTTCCTACTATTATTTTTCAGCTGTGAGGCTTACCAAGAATTGCAAACACCAGTTTTACAGGAACTGCCGACTATTCAGGATTGTTCTGTGTAAGCTTTTAGATCAACAGAGCTGTAAACTACAACCAATCGTACATAAAGGTATTTTGCAGACTATTATATAAATTCTCAAGTCAGAAGTTATTTTCCATTAAAAACTGAAATAAAAATGCAGTTAAACAGAAACAAAACTACTATTTGCACACTTTTATTTTATGCAAAAGGTCATGTATCCGTATTTTGCTGCACAGCAACTTAAAATATTTTCACATAGCAGATGTAGAAAGCATCAACTTAAAAAAATTCTAGAGAAAAGTCAAATATACAACAGTACTTTAGAATTTATACAGCCTGTCTTCTCAATGCATATATTTAAACAAGGAAAAATATTCTAAGACAATACACATTTAAATGGCAGCTTCATGTGCACTTTTAAGAAGTGTACAGTCATATCTTTCCTCATTACTGAGATCCTAACTTCACAATATATAAAAGACACATGAGTGGAAGCCTCCAGTGACACACTCACTCACTGCACATACTGCTTACACAACCAAAGAACCTGCCAGCTTAAAAACTTGGAAGACATTGTTGTAAAGAAAATTATATATTAAATGTGGCAAATAAAGGCAAGCTTCAAAATTATTTTAATCATATATAATCTCCATCAAAATTACTGAGCCTCTATGAATTCTCTCCTGACAGAAGAAAAAGATAATCTCAAAACAAAAGTTAGCAAGTCTTCCCAGAGGCAGCACCAATTCATTTATTTTCTCTTGACTCAGATCAGTGTGGAAAGAAAACACCGTCACACCAGCCCATCACAACTGTTTCATCTGTAACTGGCATGCAAAATCTAACCTCCTATAAGCACAGAACTAAGCTTGCTGCCCACTCAGGGCCAGTAACCACAGATGAGGAGCTAGGGAAGAAACCAGAGATAAAAAATGAATTATGTTACTAATGCAATTGAAGGTTTACAGGAAAAAGAAAGTCTACAATCAAGATTTAAATTAAAAAAAAAAAAAGTTCCATTATGCAAGAGATGGGTGAGTATAAACTTGGTGGAGACTGAAATGCAATACCTTTTCCTCTTTTTTTTGAACTGTAACATCTGTAGAGCTTTGAACGAGGAAAAGCACTAAACCAGAAAAAAAAGGACACAGAAAGAAACTGCTGGAAAATGTTGTGTAGTAACATTAAGCATAAGGACGAAGCACTATGAAGATCTTATTGCAGACCACTAAAATCCATTTAACTCTTCTACTTAGCAAGAGGTATGAAGTCACTGAGTGAGGCTGACACATAAAAATACAGAACTCATGCCAAAGGATCTACTCCTCAAAATATTTCAAAGAAGGGCAAATGCTCACTTAACAGCTACCTGATAAAAATGGCACATTACAAGAAACAGCAGGCATGATATATCCCAGAATGGGAACAACTCTTCCCTGCCCCCAAGGCCCCCATCCAAAGTCTCCTCCTAAACTGGACCCAGCCAGCTATCCACACCATGCTGGAGACTGAAAGGCCAGGAGCAGTATGGGTATATCTGACTTCTTGAACCCCAGGCACGGCTGTTCAGTCAAATGTTATCAACCTGATCTCCAAAGGGGTAAAAATGTAAAGAAAAATTAAACTCTTTACTCAAGAATGACAAGTAATGATAGGCAGATGGGGAAAGAAGGGAAACATTGCTCTCACTGAAATCATAAAGCTTTGAATCTGTACTTATCAGTCTCAGCCACTGGTTTCCAATTTTTTGGATCACAGACCTCTGTCAACCCTCTGAATTTCACACAGAGCACTCTGTGCGCTTATCATAAATTGTGTAATTAAGGCAAGATGGTTCCACAGACCAGATGCAGATGACTTACCACAGCTTTGCGACCACCAGCAGTTCACAGACCAGATTTAACTGCCACCCAAATACGGCACTGGAGCACCGTGGCTAGAATTTATTGACAAAAAAAGATAACATTTCTAAAGGTTTCTATGAACTTCAGTAACCCTTGTCCTTTTGTCAAAATATCTTCAGTTTTTGGAGCCTTAGACAATTACTGTTAATTAATAGATCAGACTTTTGTACTGGGGCTGGCAGGAGCTTTGCAAAATTTTATCCTAGATATCTGTGTTGGAACATGCAGGGAAACTTCCTTGTTGTTTTAAGTTAGGATGGATTATTCTTAAACATAAACATGATGGCTGCTCC
>VXAX01005176.1:2022720-2047185 GCA_013399835.1 Leptocoma aspasia | reverse complement strand
AAAAAAAAAAAAAAAATCATAAATAATATTTTTATCCTGTTTTCTTTCAATAGCTGTTCGTATGTTATCAGGAAGGCTTTCTGAGATACACTGAGTGATGCAAATCCCATCTGCTAATCTCCAGCAAGCTACACAGCGCTGCTAAGCAGCGTGGCACAGGACACAGGACAGACATATGAAGTGCTAAGCCAGGTCTAAGCCATCTCAAGGCTCTAGCAGTCACCACTGTAACTCAAAGTCCAAAGGGCCCATTTAAGCACTACTAATCCCCTTAAGGCCGCTGCCTGAAGGGTAACAGCCCTGCACAAAATCTCTGTAATGCTGCTCGTGCTGCAGGCCAGCCTCTGGCTGCCCCCACTGCCCCTCGGGCACTGCCCCAGGGAGCACCATCACCTCCTCCAGTCCCTTCTCAGGCAGATGCCCATGAACTTCTTCCACAGGCAAGAGAAGCCTCCCTGCCTGTCCTCCACTTTGGCTACTGATTTAAGCAAATGTTCTGACTCCTCTTATACTATGAAGAAAATGCAGGATACTTAGAATTTTTCGTCTTTTATCTTAATTTTTTTGACATGATCTAATTACAGTCATTCAGTGGTGCCCTCTAATTATCAGTAGAAATGAATACTGAAAGATGACCCTTGTCTTCCACAATTCCCTCCCCTCTTCCCCCACTACCCTTCTCGTGCCCTTTACAGCATGTCTGTCCAGACTATACTTGTAACACATGAAGCCTTCTTTACATACACAGTAAGTAATATATGGTATATACCAGAGGTACCCATGATAAACCATTTACTAGAGCAAAGGAAAAAAAGTGATGTAAAGGAACATATTTTAAAGGAGAAGGAAACTTTGGAAGATTGGTCTCACCAGAGTTTGAAAGGAAATAGCTTCTCTATGGGAAAAGATTACATCAGATTGCATGCTTATGTCTTGAAGTTTCCTACAGATATTTCCCATTTTTCCTCAGGGTTGCTTGTTTCATGCACAATTACTTGTCCAAGATGGCCACTAAAGCAACATAGCACAAAGAGCTTCTTCTGTTCAACTAAACATCAGTAACACTAAGTGTGCAAAACCCAGTTTGGGTCACTCAGGGTGTTTTGCACTGCTAACACCACATTAACTCCTGCTAATTGGGAGGCTAAAAAATAGGGGAGCACAACTGGCTGCCTGGCTCTACCCAGTTCTCTCATTCTTTATGCAAAAGCCATAAAGTGACTATTTCGTTTCTTCTAAGTTGGCTATTGTGACATTTATAAACAGGAACCTGGCAGCATGTCAATGGTGCAAACTGATTTCCTTTTCTAAATACAATTTTAAAAAGCAAATAAACAAGGTTATGCCTGCTAATGAAACATTATATGCCATGCTGGAGCTAGTTTTTCTCAAATGTGTTCTCTAGAGCAGATGGAACACCAATAAACACAAAACAACAAACCCTTTTATAAAAAGTATGTTTATAAGAAAATACAGTCTCCATAGAACTTTGTCTAAGGCAAAACTGGCTTATATCTGTAATGTTATCTTGGGGACAGAATTATGGTCCCATTACATTGCTATAAACAAGGGAGCTTGATATGCATTTCAAATGGAGAAGGGCTGGTAAGAAACAAGAAAAGAAGAAAAGAAATTCATCAGAATACTTACTAGATGTAATTCCTAAAGGCCCCAGTTGAAATCAAGGCCTTATTGTGCTGAAACCTGTATAGACACATTGATGGACAACACTTGCCCACAAGCCTCAGAGTCCAGAGACAAAACAGGGGAAGAGGAAGGAAGAAAAAGAGAATGTGATTTGTTCAGCCAAATATCAGCACTCAATGCAAGGGCTCTTTTCTCCCAGTCCAGTGCCTTGTCCTTTACTTTGCACTGTTTCCTTGCATCTAGTACTTATCTATGAATTGAGAAGACGAAAAAAGTTTAAATAAACAGATAAAAATTCAAAGAAACAGAATTATGAGCTCTGTTCGAGTTTTTTCCAGTTCTATCATTTAATTTCTGTAAATCAGACAGAGTGGGTACATACTAAGTGGGTACTCAAAGAACCTTCTCAAAGTAGGTGCATGTCAACTTTTGCAGGACAAGCAATTAGACATCCAAAAGCAGCTGCCAGATTTGGAGGCCAGTCAGAGGGTAGCTCAAAACCTGGCTTTCCTTTCTTTATTGTAAGGAGTTTTGTTTTTATCCATCGTGAAACAGAAAGCTGGGAGGGGGAGGGCAGCACTGCTCCAGGAATTGCTTTAAACAAGCCTTTGATACTGCTAACTGAAGGCACTAGGCTTTTCAACATTATGCAAACCATTTATAATCTGTTAATAGCAAATTCACAGAGACAGCACTTTGGCATCTAAATTTGTTGTATTTTATTTAAAGCTTCTTTGAAATTCTCATAATTGATTTCACTGGCATAAGTTATTGGCATCATGCATGAGTTACAGCACTGGCTGTTGACTGCACTCAATGACCAGAACATTTTTTAGACAGAGCAGTTGGTAAAGAGAGCAAGGATGATAGCAACAAAACAGGCAGTGATTTTCCATTCAGGCAGTTTCAAGCAGAAAACCAGCAGGCTTAGCTGTTCTGCTAAGAAGTCAAGTGGAAATGCTGCTACCCTGGTAATAAAATGCATCTCCTAAATATTCTGTTACCCCCAACCCACTGTGCCAGCTGTGTTGGGCCAGGCAGGCTAGTACTACATGGGCACTCAAACAAAAGGCTGGGAAAGGTCCAGGAGTGAAGGCTAATGGTGGTCTCAAAAAGACCCAGATAAACCATTTGCATAACGAGAGATCATAGGTTTAACCAGTGAAGTGGGTTTTCAAGTGAGCTGGTAGGAAAACCATCTTGATCGGTGAAAATCATAAAAGGAACACCGAGATGTCAAGTCAGGAGTAAGTTAATTCACCAGGTCTCCGAGTTAATTCACCTAGGTCTCCTAGGAAGTAATCACAAAGGCAATCACACAGTTTTGCAGGATCCACAATCGCTTCAATCAATTTTAGGTTGATGCTTTGGGAGAGGAGAGCTAGTTTAGTTTAGATCTTGAACTGAAAGAACTTAAATAAAATTAGGTACATAATTGGGAAGTATTCAGACAAAAATTAATAACCTTTGTAGCAATAAGAGTTTAAAAAGTTAAGGTTTAGAAGAGCAAAGTGTGTCTACACTGAAGGCAAAAAAGTTAGATACACTTCTAGCTAAAGGAAGTTCACTTCTACTGAGTACAGCAAGGGCTGCTGACAAACAGAGATTACAAGAAAGTGTCCTCTAAATCCTCAAAGCTGCTAAGCAGTCAGGTTAAGGAGAAGCAGCCTTTGTCCACCTCTGCCTTGGTTTCAGCAGGTGACAGACAGGCAGGAAAAAAAATATTAAGACTAGGATAATAAACATGCTTGGAAGAAAGACAAACCAATAGTGGTCCTTCTGCAAGAAAACAGAGTTGACCATCCACTGATGAAGGCGTGTGACTTGGTCTTAAACACAGAAGAAGATGTCTGGAAGAAGAGCTATTGTTAATGGGAAAAAGAACAAGTAAGCAAGCTGGTATGGAGCTTGGACATACTACTTCCCAGGACAGGGACAGCAGAAAAGATCAGAAATATAACTCCTTGGACAGAGCAAACGTGTTCTGCAGGTCAGGTAGACTGGGAACTGCACAGCCATCCTTTTCCTCACTCTGGTACAGTCTTACTGCATGATTTTGATCAAATTACTTCACATTCTTCTGCCTTACATGCAAATCAGGACAAAGACCTTCAGCAGCGACACAGTGCTTGGAAGTGACAAGAAGGGAATAGCTTTTAGAGACAACACAGTGTACCTAGGAAGGCAATGTAAAACAGCAGTGACAGAGCAGAAGAGTGTATTTTTGTAAGAGAACTCCACAGGACTTTAGAGTAGCATTCATTTCAAACTCAGAAAAATGACAAGAAATCATAATCAAGATACTTCAACCAACACAGAAAATATGATGAATGCCATTAGAAGAATTGCGAGACAAAAGAACAGTTATTTGGTAGCTGTAAACATGAGAGAAAGACATGTAAATCTGTAAAAGAATACAATGACTGCATACTCAAGTCCAGAAAGTCCAGACAGCATTGCAGGATCTATTCTTCAGAAAAGGGGACCTCATTGTCTGCAGAAAATTGCATCCAATTAAAGGATTCCTGGCTGTACATCCAAATACGGGCACTAAAAATTGTGAGCCATTTCAGAAGAGTCAGGCTAAAAGTCTTACTGAGGTTATATGGCGAGGTTGGTGGTGATGAAGGGACTGAATTCTCAGTTGTAAAAGCGGGATATGTTTGGCTCAGCTTCATTTCTGACAGGAGGAAATGGAGAGAAACACAAGGAAGCTGCACTATATTTGATAATGCTACCAGATAATCATCCAGATGTACACACTTCAGTCACACTAATTAAATGTGGTGTGGAGCCATCCTGGGGAAATTACACATCATTCCTTTAGAGTATCACATGCTTCTGAAATGCCTTGGTGAAGTTCTCACTGCATTTGAGGAGCCACAATGCTCCTTTTCCTAAGTAAAAATGATTCATCCTCCTGTATAATTTGTCCTCCTGGTGTGATCCAACCAGACAGATAACTTCATTCAAGGAGGCAAAACACAATTCAGGCAGAAGTTTCAGCTAAGCCATGAATGAAACAGGGCAGGCAGGCATCCTTGAGCAATAACCTAGCTGCACTTGGAGAACTGTTAATTCTGAGTGCTCTCCTCCACACAGCAGCTTTTGCCTAGAAAGTGGCTGTCAGTGGGATGTTTACAACCTCAGCAATGTCATACCTGAAAGTTGAAGAACATAGAAGAGGGTCAGGAGTACCAGCCTGGCACAAGTAGCGACACGATCCTGTTCTCAAGAGCAGCTAGCCCCTGGGTATCAGCATTAAAGAAGAGCAATATTACCCTTCAATCTTGAATGCTGCTAATTTTAAACCAACCTAACTTACATTTTTAATACACAAGACTCAAAAAATAGCTAGTGCTGGGTCCAGGAAATGCTACCTGGTTTTTCTTGATCACCAGAAGACAACAGAATGGACTGTGCTCTGGAAATCCATTGGATCACACTGTCTGTGCAAAAGGAATGAGGTTTTCCAGTAAGATAGTGCTCAGAAGGTGATTCTGTGTATGTTTTAGCCTTTCTACCAGTTGTCTAGGAAAATTACAGTGGCAACTCCTTGACACAGACATTATTCAATATCACAATCTTCACCATTCCTGTTGATCGTATAAGAAAAGGCAAAGTGACCCCTGTATGATATTCTGAAAGCCATTTCCCAAACATTTTCATAACTGAATGCTTGAACTAATTTCAAATGCTTGCTACAAATTTTCATTTTTGAGAACAAAGGCTGAAAAGCCAGAGCTATTTGTGACTCAATGGAAGGTCTCCTTCAAAACACATCATCTCACATTTCTCACCTACAGCTGTGAAAAGGTTTGCCAAGCTGAATCCAGTGAGTCTGGATTGCTAGGGCTGGCCCAGAATTTTGCTCAGAGTTTTCATTTTCAAAGAGCCAAACAAGAAAGCTGATAAGTTTGCCTGGATTTACTAATTGTGTCCCATGTAACAAGACTAGAAATTTTGATTCTCTCTACAAGATTTATTAGGTATTGGCAGGGATGCATATGGAAGTTTAGCATCCAGAGAAAAGCTATTCAACAGAGAAAGAGAGAAAAGTAAACTCAGTGAGGTTCAAAGCAAAACCAAATAGAATAAAGATTTGTGTGATAGTACAAAATACACTTTGTTGTTCTACTAGATTATTTGCTTTAAGGCAGAAATATGATAGTCTGAATTTTAATAAGATATGGTAAAGTCTGTGATGTAGGGAGTCCAAAATGATTATTCTTCCTTCGAAAAAGACAGACAATGTACTACCCTACAATACTTGGTCTGTCTCTTCTTACAGTAAACATTCCTAATGCTCCTGGAGAGGGGCTGACCTTGCCAGCCAATTACATTATGCTAATTTGTCTGTTACTATAACTCCTACAGAGGCATTCACAGCTCAAAGCAGGACAGAGATTTATATTGTCTCTTCCAAGCTGCAGACTGTAGACGTTAATCTCTCTCCCTCCTTCCAGTTGCAGCTCCACATGGCAATATCTACATGCAGTGCCACTGCACATTGAGAGAGACAGTTATTGCCAGCTTTATTCAACTTAGAAGACAAGCCGTGGTCCTACTTTGCCCTTTTAGTAAGTGTCACTCTATCTCAGAAAGCATATGCTTGGTAACAGCTGTTTTCCTATGAAAACATATGGTTTCTCATATGCTTTTGAAAACACCACAGGAATGTATTTGCTTGCTAGATGCTAGTGCCGTGTCTCTACATCCAGCAACAAAATCATTGAAAGGAACTGAATACTTTCTATGTTATACTCATGTATTGTAAAAATTACTGTTGTTTTAAAGCAAAAAAAAAAAAAAACCAAATCATCCAGCTGACAAGATTTCATGTAAAAATAAGGATCATAATTTAGAAGCTATGTGAACTACAGTATTACTTGAAGATGGGATCTAAACACCGGTCTTCTGCAGACATATAGCAAATAGCATGCTTCATGCAAGCAGTTTATAGTCCATGTTCCTTCATGAAAACAAAAGCTGGTGAGACCTCCCTCTTCTAACTGCTGGAAAGCTCAGAAGCTTCCCTAGCATCTTTCAGCTGAGATATGATAAACAGAGTATCAAAAACAATTGAGTCACAGCAGCTTATAACAAACAACTGTCCTTCAAGTAAACCACAGCACTGACCTTTACATGCTTCTTTCCCTCCCTTCATAATATTTAGGGCAAGCTAAGAGTATCCACACAGGCAGTCGCATGTCAGAGGAGGCAGAAAGTAGCTGATTTGTTGGGCTACTTTAACTCAAATGTGTTCAGTCTAGGGTCAGGTTAAACTGAAAGCTAAATATTTGGGTAAATAAAGGTTCTGGCTGTGGTTTTGAAACCTATTTCAACATCAGCTGACACAGAAACTGACATAAATATGCAGAAAGTTTTCCAAGTGTTAGAAAGACAGAGAGGTTACAGATTGGCAGGAAAACAAGAAAAATGCAAAAGCATGGCTTATGACAAGGTCTTACAGAAATTTCCCTTTGGCGCTGAAAATAATTCCACTGGAATATTTGTAGAAAAGAAAGGAAAAATTATATTCAAACTAGTTTATGTTGTAACACCAAGAAAATGAAGAAAACCATCCAATATTACTTCCAGACCTCCTAAACACATCAATATCTAGGTGGTATTCCAGTACTTCTCATGTAACTGAAAAAATTTTACACTTGTGCTGATGGTGGTTAAACACAGGGTCACACCAAAAAAAATCCCCTGTCACACTGAAATGTTACTGTTTTATTACCTATTAACAGTGAGGGGGCACACAGAAGTCCACACAAATCTGTATCACCGACTTTACAATTTCCAGCAGATCATGTTGCAGTGCCGCCTGCAGTTAAAGCCCTGAGCCACAGGCTGGCTTTTAAGAAGGTGCTTAAGCACACGATGCAAAGGGGTCAGGAAAGCAAATGAACGGCAAGAACTGGTGAAACTCCTGTCACAGCTTGAGGTATGGCCCTCAGGCATCTGGTGGGCCCCTTTCCATGGGTTATGATTCCCTCCTTGCAGTCTGTGAAAGGTAACACTTGCCTGGTGGGCACACAGGTCACTATGAGGATCCAGCGTTTTGCAAACTACTGGCAGATGTGCACTAAACCCATGCTGACCTTCTTTCTAAAAGCAAGCAGCAACCAAAGGCTTATTAATATGCCCTGGGCATTGGAGATATAAGAAAACAGGTTGATTTCTTGTGTAACTGTTTCTACCAGCTAGGAACTAATGCACCAGGGACAAAAATAAAAAGCCCTCAGAGGAAACTAATACAGGATGTCTCACTGGAAACACAATGGTTTTAAAATTATACAAGCCAAGGGAATAGAAATACACCCTTACCTGACTAAAAAATGTTTGTAGTTATCAAATAGAGGCATAACCTTGTTCATCTGGTTAGACACTACAAGGAAATTATGAAACCAATTTACAATAAAACCTTCTTAATAGTGCCCAGAGCTCTCAGTCTCAGAAGGTAACTGAGAACATCTTTTACCTAAGGTGATTCTTAAAAGCTCAAATGAATAAGAAGGTCAAAAATCCAAGAGCTTGTGTCATTGAGACAAACAGTTTGTGCGATGCACTGGTCGTGTCTCCTACAGAACAAAAGTATCCACCATGAAATCATATTTGCTTCTTTTTCTGTTCGCATATTCAGAAGGAAAGAAGGGAAAAAAAGAATAAAATCAGGCATAGGCTGTCATTCAGAGGTTTCTAATCCTGACAAAACAATACAGTAACACGCTCCTGTTTGACCTCAATTTGATATCTGTAACTCCAGCTCTCCACCAAAAAAAGAAGAGGTTGATTTGCAAATGCATGTCCAGTCTTTCCAAATGTATCTAATAGCTTTGTGTAATAACAGGTATTTTCATAAAGCACAATGGTGTGAAAAGACTTAAATGTACATACAGTAAAAATTAAATCAACTGCTTGAGGTATCATTCATCACATTCGAATTCCAAATAAAAATTAATAAAAATATTTATAGAATTATACTGTTAACCTGCATTTCTCTTCAGAATCAGAGCTGGCTTTTCCATGAAGCCAGTTAATTTGCTCATAATGATCAACACATGATATATCTCTGAAGTCTCCAAAATTAAATTTTCTACTCATTTTCCAGCTGATGAACAAAAGGAAACTGCTCTTCCTGCATAATTAACTTAGCTTATACTCTATCATGAACAGTCTATACAAGGCTGTACCTGTACCAGCTATATGACAAATTCTCATCTATGACCTTGTTATGCATGTAGAAGACAAAATATTTTTTAAAAACCATTGAAAATCACATTGCATATTCCAGAAACTTCATCAAAAATGACCTCACACTAGCGGTGATCTAAAATTATTTTACATACAGATAATCATTGTATTAATCAAGATTTTCAAAAGATGTAGTAAAAAGAAGAGCCTAGTATGAAAATACATTGAAGTTTAAGCTTTCCAATCAGTTTGGTGGATTTACATGAGCAAAATTGGTCTCTTCATGAATTTTTTCCTTACCCAACTTCTCCATTGCAGGTGTAGCTTCTGAATATTTCTTTATGAACAATTACTGGCAGAAGTTTATCTGCTTGACAGGAGAAGGAGCATTTAAAATTACCAGACTACCACATAGCTTTACATCCCAGAAAGGGTGAGGGTGTCTAGCTGGCAGAGTTCATGGAAGTGAACAGGGATCCAATCCAGACAATGTCTGTACAGACAGCACTGCAGGTTCCTTGGTTACTCAGCTCTTTCACACTGCATTAATAGTCTTTGAATGCATCAACTCTGGAACAAGCAGAATTACTTTTTTATTTTCCTGGAAAACATGTTGTGGTATTAGGTTAGTAATTTAATCTTGTTGGCAATATAATAGTTATGGCATAATCCCTCATGTTATAAAAGTAATTGCCATAATCATAAGCTACATTCAATTATTTCTTTTTCTACATTGCAGCTGCAGTGGTTTCCCGCTCCCAACCTGCTGTCCTGTTGCTGACAAGACAAGGAGGGGCAGAAAGCAGAGCTCACAAAACACTACTACATCCCATCCCCTTCCCTTGCCTAATAGCAAGTGACTCCCCATCCCAGTTAATAAAGAGCTCCTTGTCCCTCCATTATGCAGTGTAATCTTTAAAAGATTACATTCTCATTTGGGAATGAGCCAAGAGCCAGTGGGAAATTCTCTAGTAAATTGGATAGGGAGACAACAATATGAAGGGCA
Organism: Leptocoma aspasia; assembly: GCA_013399835.1. NCBI lineage: Eukaryota > Metazoa > Chordata > Aves > Passeriformes > Nectariniidae > Leptocoma > Leptocoma aspasia. The sequence goes on along the minus strand of VXAX01005176.1, from coordinate 2,037,329 downwards.
GCTGGATGGAAGCACATTTTTTTCAGGTCATTCCTATTCCTGGGGCCCTCTGGCATTGTTAGAAGTCCTGCAGTCTCGGCTTTTTTCACTGCTCTGTTGTCAGGATAATGCTATTCAAGAAGAAGGGGATACAGATTAGCTGGTTTGAAGATGGAATGTGAGGAAACAAATACTGAAAAGTAGGAAGAAAATAAGATGAAAGCCCAATTTCTTTTAAGTCTTACCACCTTACACAAAAACAAGGGAAGAACATTTTGTTTTAAAACAATGTATTAAGTGTATCAACTTCAATAGCAAAAGATGCATTTTTTCCTTACCCAACTGTCAACAGGAAGGCGATTTGAGCACTCCATCAGTAACAGCATATTAAGTACGATTTTGAAAGGAACATTTCCCTCACTGACTCTTTCTCCTTGCCTGCACCTTCCAACAGATGCATTTGCTCTGTGGAATCTACTTTCCACTCCACCCTACCTGTGATCCAGGATGGAGAAAACCACAACACAGGGCAGGCAGCCCTATCCCGTTTATCCCTTCACCTGGAGAAATGTAAGTGAATGACAAAGGCAACTGCATTTTTTTGCTGTGTTTTTTCCTTTTTCTTTGGCTTTTTTTTTGCAGGGTGAGATTTGGTTGGGTTGTTTTGGTTGCGGGTGGGCTTTGGGTTGTTTGTTTTTATTTGGTTTGGGCCTTTTTAGTTTGTTTGGATTTTTTTACATATATACACACTTTCATTGTTCTTTAAAATATTTTCTCCATAAATCATATAGATTTACACATCCAGAAGACTGGATAACTGACTGATATTTATAAAAAAAGAAAAAGCTGTAACAATTTTATTTTTAGTGAACCTTTTCTAACTTCCCCAGAAAAATAAGTTTTTTATCATAACATGAAATTATGATCCTTATTCCCTTTCATGTTACATAATTATTTATTAGGAAGAAGCAAAAGAATAGTTCTCACAGAAGGGTCTCAGAAAAATTTGGTTTACCCTTAAATTTCTGTTTATCCAAGCACAACTTTCTTCATCTGCAGGAATCAACTAACAATAATTACCTTTTGTTAGTCCATGGGAGGCAGTAGTTAAAACACATTAAAACAGAGGATTGTTTGCAATTTAAAATCTTAGTGTTGGGAAGTCCTGATTCAGCCAACTATCTCTCTTCAGCAAAGCCCTGCACACATGCTTGAAGTTAACCATATGTTTAAGAGCTATTGAAGTACATGGACTTTGGCCCCATTTCAGAAAATCAGTTATATACACATTTAACTGGCTGAGATGGATGAAGCAAAGAAAAGAAATTTGGATATAAGAGGTGCACCTGAAAAAGATTCCAGCCACACAATAATCCACAAAATAGGAACTTATGTGCAGAGGTGTAATACGCGTAATAGTTTTCCTGGTTTTCCTGAAACATATATGTTGGCATTTACATTTGCATGAGTTTACTGGAAAAAAAATAGCATAGATGGGAAAGAGCCATGGTTACTTTATAGGAACAGGCCTTATACAGATGTATACTTCCCAAGGGACATACACAGAGATCTCAGAGATAAGACAGCAGTATGATGAGAGAAAGAATATCTTAGTAAAGACTATAAAGAAAGCAGAAACATGAGCATCCAGACTGACTCTCCTCTCCATTTTTTTCAGGGAAAAGCTATTCTAATACCCAACATCAGCTTAGCACCTTCATGTCTCCTCTTCTCTGGTACAGCCACAACCCTTGACATCTCATTTCACCATTAAGGTGAGAAACGAATTCAATTTCCTTGGATTGGGGGTGAAAGGGACAGGATAGGCATGGTGGGGAGAAAAGCAAATTTTACTTTCACACTCCTCAATGTCTTCTCCCCCAGTTCTGCTAAGAAGTACATCACAGGAATATTTTGTTATCCCACTTCTTAAAACACAAAGAGCTGTCTTTTTAATGTCTGCTTCATATGAGTGCTGATTTTTCACTCTGTCTCTCTCACTTGAACAGCCTCACGAGAGCCTCCCTCAGCTTTCTTCATGTCTTAGTAATATTATTTTCCTTCTTCTTCTGTGTGAATTTTCCTTTCCATTTTCCACACCACATCTGATCTGGCGTAGGAATACATCTTTTATATAAGTAAAAAGAAAGGTATTTTTCTTCCTTTTATTTTTGCCTTCTTTAGCAACCCCTACTTTCCCATCTTCCTTCTTTCTCTCCCCTCTAGTTTATCAGGGAGTACTCTTCCAACAAAAAGAGAGACTGGCAAGGTACCTTATTTCTTCCTTGACAGGAGAAAAAAAGGTAGGGCTAGGATAAAAATAAGCTGCCAGATAAGCTCAGACAACCTGCAGGTTGGGCATCTTTCACCTTTTCTTCTAGGTGTCACGTCTCAGTGTCAGTGACAAAGCCAAAAGCCAGCTCCCTTTCTGTGCCTGCTTTGAATTTCCCTAGGTCTTGCTGAGTCCACAAAGAGGGAGGAAATACCACCACCCCACACACACATCTCAGGTGAGGGAGGAAGGGGAGGAAGAGTAAATATCTCTTAATGTAGGGGGGGAAGCCATGCTGGCCTCATGGACACACATATACTTTAATCTCTGTTGAGAAGGAGCTCAGAGACCTTCTCAACCAACCACCAATAGAGGACTTTTAAGATTTACTGAAAGCTGCTGTGGCACCTCTTACAGGCTCCACAGATTAGATTTCAGTCTTGTACCTTGATGGTTTTTGTCACTGTTTCTTTTGCAGTTGTCTTTTATTTAGAAAGGGGATTTCTAACCTTCAGTAAGAAATACTGGTGCAAACTTACAACTAATGAAAAGGGAGAACACCAAGCTTGCATGACAAGGCAACAAATTTCCCTAAACACGACATTGTAAATATTTACTGAGACTCACAAAAAAAAAATCAGCAAAAAAAGAGAACAAATTTCTAAATAAATAAATAGCATAAAATCAAAAGGGGCACTAGTCATTTTCTGGAATTCCAAAGAAAGAAAAAAAAAAAACACTTTTCCAGGCTCACAATGATTTTCTTATCCACATTAAGCATATTTTTCTATCAAGATTTCTCTTAATAATAGTATGCCACAAAGGATCATTAGGCAGGAAAAAAGGGTCAGAGCAAGGATAACAAAGATTAAAAGAAAACTGCTGAGAGTTCACCTCTGCTGTTTATTTTGAGGCACACTTAAGATTCGAGTCAGAGAGTCCTAATTGTATTCAAAGATTTAGTTCTCTAAAGAACATAAACAAAACTAGCAAGGGGTATCAGCCAGAATAAAGCTTTCTTCATCATCATAGAGTAAGGTCAGCTTTTGTTTGTTCTTTTATATGATAATCTACACTCTTTTGTGTTGACATTTAAATGTTTTAAAATAGAGAAAATAAGTATCTGAAAACTAGTGGGCTATTGCTGCAGGGGCAGCTCTTTTATCATGTTCTCATATTTTCTAACTTCTTTTGGTTGTGCTTTCCTTATGAAGCATTTAAAAGCTTTTACACCTAATCTAGGTTAGCATGCTCTGGTTAGCAGCTTGTACCCATTGAAAAGCAAGGCAATAATCCATCTAGGTTTAGGGCTTTTCCATAGAACTGATGCAGAGCTGTGTCAATTTTAATGTCATGCTATGGAGAGTGCATGTAGCTCCCTCCACTTTAGAGGATTAAAAGTGACCTCTCTTACCAAAATCAATAAGGGCAGCTTGCTGTGACTAATAGGTTGTAGAAATTCAAAAGAGACAGTTTGTAACACTGAGTTCATTCTCCCCGGGTCTCTCCCCACCCAGCCCCAGACTGGCTGGCAGAGCTGCACTTTGACTTGTACATTCACATGGCAACCCCATGTCTTTTCCCTTCCCAGGGACCAGACCGAGCCACACACAGTTTACTCACATTTCAGGGAAGAAAAAAAGCTGACATTTATTTGATAATAGTGGACTTGGCAACTTTTGTAGAGAAGCATGTGAGAAAGAAACTAGAATGAAGAAACAGTTAGTATGTACCATTTTTACTTCCCTAGTATGATTTTTAAAAGGCCCTTATTTTTACATATTAGCAGGACATCAACAACTGCCCAGACACTTGACATCACATCATGACCACAGTTGGTTTTTTTCTGGTCCCTGAGCAAGGCTTTTCTGCCTTCAGATCTTTTCCTAGTTGTAATAGGTTAAAAATTTAAATTCCATTAAAGTCAATGAAAGTGCCCCAGAGATGTATGAGGCTATACATCCCACTCTGGCGTTCATTAACTGCCATCACATGTGACCAGTTGTTCTGGCTTATTTCTTCTCTCCACTATTCCTTTCTTTACTCTGAAGTACATCAGATTTAAAAGTTAAATTTGTGCACTACTGGAAAGGGGACATGCTACAGCATGCACAGAACTGCACACAAACTCACTTTACAAATGAGTCTTCAGTTTTTCAGGTTCAGATTTTGTAAACCTAAAGAACACTAACAACTCAGATGTGGATCTCCCACTTTATGGTGAAGATACCCTTATTCCACTGGATGTCTCCAACTTCCAATTTATCCTGCTTGATGTACAAATTAAAAATCCTTGCCCACAGTTCATAGCTTGTGGACATTTTCTCCACCTAACAATCACCATCATTGTCTTTATGCCAAAAAAACAAGACTTGCCTTGGGGGAACAAGGGAGAAAAGAGGCTGAAGTTGTGGGAGGAACCCAACTGTAAAGGTTTAGGAGTCCCTACGGAGGTTTATAAATAGTTGACTGCCATGTGCAAAATGTGAAAGAAACCCAGCCAGCAAAAGAGCTGTTGCTGTTTTGAAATCTTCTAACTACATCTATTTAGGCAGTAGACAGTGTTATAAATAAACAATAAATCAAGAAATTATTAGCATTTGAATTTTGGCACGATAATAAAATGTGTAGGGGTATAATCAGCAAATAATAGGAAAGATCTGCAAGCAAACCCACCAATTAATGATAAATAGGACTTGGCTCTGGATAACTTCACCAATGTGGATCTCATTAGATGCCTGTGGAATCTGTTCCTGCAGCAGCCCTCTCCGAGTGAGGGAAAGGTGAGGTAACCGAAATGTCAGCACACCCAACCCTCGCAGTTCTTGGGCTCCAGGATTGTAACCACCTGGGCCAAAATGACAACCTTATGCTGCTGTGAATGCCATGCCACAGTGTCCCAGTCTTTAACCAATAGGTTTCCTTGCCTCAGCTTTCAGACAATTGCTCTGCAATCCTCTCTCAGCAAAGGTGACCAAAAACACTCAGCTTCGCTCTCTGAAGAGAAAGAATCCTTCTTTCCTCTGTTCACCTTGCTTTATTAACAATACCTCTTATAGAGAGAAATGCCCCCAAGCAAGTTATATCACTTAAACAGATAAATAATTTGCACACCAGGCAGGGGGAAGGGAGAGGGTAAAGAGACTCTGCCTTATTAGACTAGAAACAGACACACCATGTTAATACGAAGGATCAGCATATGGTTCTAATAGGCTTTCTAAAATGATTTATCAGCTGTGATTAAGCCCTTGACCAGCATGTCTATCTTCATAAATAAAGGAAAAGTGCACCTTGCTCTGAAGTGTACCAGCAGTATCTTATTACCCACCCAACCATAGAGACTGCAGCCCACTCTGGGGAGCAAAGAGCTCGTGTTTAATAGCAGAGCGTATGCTCTAAAGAGACTGCCAAGATTTAGGGGCTTTACCTAACAGATAGACTTATAAAAATGCCACTACAGGAAAGGCTTATCCCTTTTTCATGTGCCATCCAGTCCATGCTGCTGAAACCTGAACTGGTAACAAGGAAGTTGTGCCATTAAAAACATTCCAAGGAAGACCAGGGCAAAAGGCACAACTTCACCATGTTGCTGTGAAAAAAATGTTAGACTGAAATCAGATAGGCCTCCTTTTGTTGGGGGTAGCCAAAATACAGAAAACATAACAAACCTCCAAACATTACAAGAGGGTGACTCAGCTTCTTTGGGACAGAGACAATAATAAGAAGGAAAGTGGACTGTCCTGACTGAGCTCTGCAGGATGATTCATCAGCTGGAATTCAGAAGAACATGGAAGGATGATGGTTAGGGAGGTTTAGCTGAATCAAAAACGTATGCCCTCAAGAATTGCCTTTCTGCATGATCTAGACACTAATTGCTGGAAAAACATTCAGGTCTTCTCTTTCAGTATGGGGATCTAAACCTATAAATCTGCTCAAAAGTCCATTCAAGATAAGAGAGACCTGCCTGCCAGAAGATAAGATGCTGTACCATCAGCAACAAGCCTAAATTAAAGCCTATTCTTGTGAATATTTCTCCAAGGTCATGAATAGTTTTGTCTTGACAGCTTTCCTGCACCATTATGCAGAAAGTGCCCCTTTTGCAACACAGTCCAGTGTGGCAAGTGAGTGGAGATAGATACGTGCCCAAAACAGGACTCGTAAGCCAGGGGCTGGAGCGCCAACTGTGGAGCTGCCATCATACAAAATACAACAAACCACCACATGTCTACCATGAGATCTACAAAGGTTAAGAAGTCAAAATCCAGCAAGCCTACCCATCTGGAGAGAGGAGGAGAGCATTCTTCCTGTCTTTAGCAACACTGAACAACAGCTGATAAATCTTTAACACACATGGTCTGTGGGATGCCCTATGCTGAGACCAAGGAGATATGGAATCAATCCGAGGCTCTGCCACAGACTTCCTGTGCAATTTCCAGCATGTCACTTGAGCCCAGATCCTTTGTGGTAGCTCTCTGATTTACTCCTGCTTTGTTTCAGTGAGAGCAAGGCACCAAAATGTCTTTGAGGGTGTCTATCAATCTTTTGGGGCCATGCTGCTAAAGAGATTTAGGAACCAAATGAGACAGAAAGCTGCTCTCTTGGCAGAATGGTGGAGAGGACCCAGATACCCTGCAATTCTCACTCCACATATGTGATTCCTTTGAGAGCTTGGTGTCACACTACAAAGGAGCTCTGGAAAGCAATGTCCTCTGGAATCTGCTTTTTCCCTTAGAAAATAAGAGACAGAGCATTTACGTTCTTCATAGGAATACTGCAAAAGTTAATTTAATTAAGAATAAAAGGGGTGTTGCAAGCCAAAAAATGAACCCAAAAAGCAGATCAATAACCTGATGCAATTAATGCTTATGAAAACCCAGAACAACCCTCAGAAAAACTCAGATACAGAGTTACAGTGTATCTTTCCAGTACTTCAATGCATCACCCAGAAAAAATGCTATGGTATGAGGATGCTTACATCTTCACAAATACAGATGTTATATTTAGAGTATAGGAACTATTATACTGAAACCTTTGAATGTGGGGTAATATTTTGGACTTTGAAATTTAGAGTTTTGAGCTATCACCTTGACAACAGCTTAACTGATTGATAAAGTAACAGCTTGAAGTTATTACAATACATACAACAGTGGTACCCTGGCCCTTAAGCACTGTATTAACATAAACAATTTCTAGTCTTACTTTGTGTCTACTATGACATACTGAGTATATAAGATACTTAATCTCAGTGGGAAAATAAAAAATTAGAGGGCCCTTTGATTTAAAAAAATATGGATGGTCTTACATCATGTTTAGACAAATGCAGGGAGAATGTATATGTGTGCATTTATGATAGCACGCTTTTTTTAAAAATCAAAATAGTAAGCATTTAAACATAGGTCTTTCCTTCCATTGTACAGACTGTCAGACAATGAGTCAAAAGTGCTCCAGGAACAGGCTTATGAGTTTGTTGGTTTGTATTACTTCACAAGTGAAATTCTGCCCTTTCAGAGCACTTGCCTCTGAAACGTCTACCAGCACACTGCTCTTCTCCAGGACCCTACTGGGGTTTCAGAGTACTTACAAGGGAAAACTGAGGCTAATTTGTCACCCATCAGTCAAGCCAGCCACCAAAATGAACCCTTAATCCCTGTTCTTTCACCAAGGGAGTGCATTGCCAGCATTACCCCATAGCCTATTAGTATTACAATACAGGCCTCTAAAGCCCAAACACACAATGTGCTTTATCAACATATAAATTTTTTTTCTTCTCATATAAGGGTACATATGACCCCATACCTATCACCCTTTCCTGGCTATGGGCCCCATTTACTGCACTGCTAGTTTCAGCTGCTGTAATGTCAACTATTAAATAGAGGCAAAATCCCTTATGATTTTTCTGTATTACTTTTCAGAAGAGAGGAAAACCTATGGGCTAGATACACATTGCATGAAATTGAAGCAAGATATGGCAATTAAGTTAATTTTTTTCACCAAACTATACTACCTTAGAGACAGATTCTATCATTTCCAGCTTGCTTTGAATTATATCATCTTCCCTATACTCATAGGCTACAGTATCAAGCTATGACATTCAGCAAACATTTGCAAGAAATTTCTTCTGGAGGTCAGAGAGTCACTGAGTTCAGCATGAAATAGTGACATGCTATAAGCTAGACAAGTGCATTTTATCTACTTTCTTATACAGATACACAGAAATATATACAAGGTAGAAGGAGATACTAGAAGGTACCAACCAAATATATCTTTCAAACATACATTAGACTGTAGCATCATCCCTTGTTTAACACAACTAAACTGGATACCCAGGCTTTTTATTCCTTCTGCAGATTGAAATTATTTAACTACTGAAGCTTTTGTATTTGGTTTTGTTCTTTTTCTTTACTGGGCTACTTCAATTTGCTGGTACTTTTCTAGCAGTGAGGTGCCTGCCTTAGGGTAATATACTTAGAACAGGAATATTAGGCCATGTAGAGGACTAATGAGCTTCCTGAACTGACACTGAACAACCCACATTAAAACCAAGCTGTAATTGAGAATAGCCATTTCCCTGCCTCATTTGCATAATTTATACATTATCTTGCAGCATTGAACACTGCTTAGAAGATTTCAAAGTTTCAGTTTAAATCTTAGGAAGTGATGTATCCAAACTCTAGCATACACAGAATGGGATTTCAAACGTGCACTCATGTTGAAAATACTCAGCTCACTATTTGTAAATGTTATTTGATGCAATATTCTACTTGCCAGAATCAGCATATTTCCACTTTTTCTCATTTCACACAGGGAGGTCAGGCTAGATGCATTTTAATGATGTGGGTCCACTAAGTTACTCAGAAAGAGACCCTGACTCTTCCCATCTCTGACATTATCCTCTCAGCCCCAACTCAATGCTCAAAACAAGATGTGACAACAGGGCCTATCCAGTAGCAGCAAAGGTCATGTGTTTGCAATTACAACCCACTACAAATGCTTTGGATACCTAATGTTCCAAGCAGTGTAAGCCTAAAACCTGCAGCCTGTGGGCTAAGATGGTCATTGGATCTGCCAGCACTGCCTGCCTTGTTGAGTTGGGTTTAAAGTTTTGTCTGGGCTTTCAGTTGCTGCCTGCCTCAAGCTCCCAAGAACTTTAACATTTACAATTTTCCAAGTGAAAATATAGTGTAGATATGCTTTCACCTGTGCTAACTTAAGTGGTGAATTTGGGACGTAGGACGCTTGTGTTGGGAAGAGCGTCATCAAGAGGATGGAAAAAGCCTCTTCCTCACATGCTTATCCATATGCTTACTGCTGATCTGTAGCACCCCTTGCATTTAGGGAGCAGGTCTTTCCCAAGGAAAGACTTCCAGCTAATACAGGATGGTATAAACAGCAGACAAGCCAAAGCCAACTGACAAACTCACTTCCATTTATAGCTTCATTTTTCTCAGTTCAGGTCCTGGAGGTCATCATCATCGTTATTGTTCCTTGAATCCCCCCTTGAAGTCCCTGAGCAAAGGCTAATCCACATACATTGTCACAGGTGGTCCTTGACAGATGATCTTACAGATGATGATAAGGCATACCAAGTATGGGAGGCATAAAGAGACACTTCCTCCATTTTACACATGAGCAATTGTGGCAGAAAGAGGTCAAGTGATTTATTCCTGGATAAGAAGCTGGGATATTAATGGAAGTGCTTTCCACTCAATAGTACCTTTACAAAACAAGGTACACGTGCTGTTCCTAAACCCATGCACTCAGAGCTTCACAGCTAATTTGGAAAGTCACCAGTCTGCAAAAGCAGCTTCATCACAACAAATTCTCATGGATTATCCATGGGCTCCCACCCAGAAGATTTTAAAAAAATTTAAAAATAATAAAGAAAGAAAAAAAAATGCAGCTACTTGAACTTTATCCTCTGACTTTTCAAAATATGACTCTCAAGGAGCAAAAAAAGCCAATGAGAAATGAAAGTGTTTTTCTGTTACAAGATTTCAGTGTCAAGCTGTGTGCTAAGCCACAGCGATATACTAAAATAAACAAAACTGTTTCTTTCAGAGTCCAGAGAAATTAATATGACCAAAAATATTTTTGGAAGAATTTTCTGTGCAGTGAGTAAGATTTCCATGCAGTTAACCTTAGTCTCCATGTGTTGGTAGGTCCATTAGGCCAGCACTACATCACACTCATATTCCAGGGACAGGCTGTTAGAAGCATTTCCTTAGGGATAGCTGCAGCCCAGGGAGGCTCCTTCTGTCTTGCCCTTTGTCTCTTGCATTTGTGCAGAGCCCTGCTGGGGCCCGCTTCAGATTCCTATCTGACAGTCAGTCAGTAATGTAAGAATGAACATATAGCAGACTAATTGGAAACACAGAGCAAATGTTACAGGTTAGCCAGCTAGCGGGACTTGTGCCCCTTTTTTTTTTTTTCTTTCCTTTTTTTCCTTTTTTCCCCCCATTTTTTTTTTTTTTTTTCTTTTTTTCCCCCCTTTTTTTTTTTTTCTTTTTTTCCCCCCTTTTTTTTTTTTTTTTTATTTCACACCCCCATGATCACTTATTTGCTCCCTGGAGATCACCAATGGCAGCTGCAGGGATTGGTAGGAGGGCAGAATAAGACTCCCACAGATTGCTAAACAGCTGGAATTATCAGGTAACTTGATGCCCTTGTCTAGGTTTTAATCAGATTTTGCAACTATCCTTCACAAACTGAAATCTCTCTGAAACATCAAGCACGGCAATCTGTGGCTAACTGCACTCAGGTCCACCTCAGTAGATTTCTCCTGTTCTCCTATTCCTGCAAAATAAACACCAGGCACAGAGAACCACTTAGAAATCCTGTAATGGACAAAGAAGTAGGACTGTACAGAAATGTTCTCCCTGATTCTAACTAAGACTCCCCTCAGCAGAACCTAAACTGCAAATTTTTTAACACGTCTAAAATTAGACACATTTATCTCAATACATGGCTGTTTCCTAACATTTGTCCAATATAAAAAGCTGTGAGGGTCAGTCTGTGCTATTTTCCCAATACTTGACCAAAACTTGAACTGTCTCATGTTTGGACACTCTTATTCCTTGCTCAGCATACCATGACACAGCCTCTCTCCTCCTCTATCTGTCCCAGTCTTTTTCCTTATGAACCACATATAAAACATACTCAGACTCCCTTCCCTGTAAGCCAAAACCAAGCTGCTCCTGGACTCCCTTCTCTTTCTACAAGCCTCCTCTCCTGTTCTACACCTCAGCAGGCAGCTTTACCTCTTCTCTTGCTGGCCTTTCTAGTGCATTAAGCTCTTCTACCATTCTTTGAAAATTTTAACAGCACTTTAGGATCCCTGAAAACACTCTTAACTATCTTTGGGTACAGGAGTACCCATACAAGGTGGCCTATGTAATTCAACCTAAACATCAGAATACTGACAGAATAACTTCAGAATAAACCAATACTACTTGAAAATGGGATATGTTATCTACTAGGTATTTCAAGTCAAAGTTTCCCAGCTCAACTTGAATGCCTTATGAGAAATACAGAAACACAATAAAGCTGGTATTGATGATGAATAAATCCAAGGATCCACCGTGTTGTGGAGGAATTAAAAAAGAAAAGAAAAAGAAAAAATTTTGCTGTTAAGTAAATGCCCCTTCATAAGCCAAATTTCCCTGTAATGTATTTGAGCCAGTTTGCAATCCTCACTTCAAAGATGATTTAATTTTCCCAAGCCTCTCCCTCAAGAGGTGTGTGGTTTGTGTTATAGTTTACTTAAAAGCAGAGACTTGGAATCAAATGCTGGCAAACACAGTTACACTTTTTTTATTATTATTTAATACTGGTTTTTTGTTGGTTTGGGGTTTTTATATCTGTCAACTGTTTCAATAGCTTTAAAAAGCATGCCACAATTTATAGTGCCACCTAGTTTCTAACCAAAAGGTTACTTCTAGGTAGTAGAGCTCAATCTGCTTTCTCTCAAATTAAAGGACACTTCCTTTACCATTTCAAGGAATCAAAAGGGGAGGAAGGGTTTGGTGTGCTCACACTCACCCTTTTGTTGTTCTCTTCTTCTTGTGCCTTCCTAAACTCGTGCTCTAGGGAGCAGTCGATGTCGTTGAAGAGGCCAACTTCCTCACAGTTCTTCAGAAAGCGTGTTGGTGTAGGAGTCTGATCTGAGAACAAGACAAGAAATGATCCTTGGTGCTTACTATTAAAAGGAGAGGGAGAAAATTAAATAGTCTTCCAGGGAAAGAGAGGTTCTAACCAAGCTTCTCTTTGCCTTCCCACCCCTATCTACCACATCATCATTAAAAAAACCCACACGGTGCTGAATTTTGACACCAAACGCTGCAGGCAGCCAGTGCTTGTCATCAATGTCCAAAACCAGGCAGCAGTCATCATTTGGGCAAAAAGACAACAGCATGGGTTTTCCCAGGGCACATAACACAAGTGCATCTCCTAAACTTGTGCAAAGGGTCATTAGAATTCTCTATAAACCTCCAAAAATAGGCTCATGCACAACAATGCACAGTACATCCCATAATGCACATTTAGACCACAGCACACGTGTTAACTGCTGTGGATAGACACTAGTTAATGCCTTCAAGTGCTCAAAAACCACCTCAAACATACACATACTTAGCAAAAAAGGTAGCCATGGCAAGAAGCTTTGCTTCCAACACAATTTTTGAAGGAAGAGTTAAACAACATTTAGAAAAGCTATGAAAAGTGAAATGCTGGCCATGAAGGAGCATCATTTTGCATTTTATACCCAAGAGTGTTGAACATACAAAACCATGAAATTTGAAGTCAAAAAAATTTTAATGCCTTCATCTCTAGGATTTTTCTGCCCTCTCAGAATTGATACAAGAAGGGCAGTATTCTCTTTAATGCCACAGGCAAGAGGGACTGAAGAAATTACAAGGTTTTCTGTCACCTTTTCAAAAACCTGCAAGACAGACAAGCTAAATTGCCATGCAGACTGTAGTTTCAGAGATGACCTTGGCTGGTCTTCCTTCAGGAAATGAAAAATCAAGCCCAAATTTGGGAACCAAAGACTCCCCAAAGCACAGGTCTGAGGCACCTCTATTCATTCTGAGGCTAGTTGTTAATTATTCCACCTTGGCTCCTTCTTCCCAAGTCTCTGTTCCAGCTCGAGATGCTTTGTACCCGATTTTACAGAAAGATTGGACTCCCTTTGTTAAAAAATAATCTTCAGCATAGTCCTTGACAACCACCTATTGTTTGTGTTTCATTCTTTAAAGAATGAACACTCTGTCATATTAAACCCCATTGCCCATATTGTGTCAATTCTGACCTCAGAAAAAAGCTTTCCACTTCAGTGAAGAAAAAATTGGTTTCTTGCACCTAGCTAGGCTGGGTCAAGTTCTAATATTACTCCCTTACAGCAAACAGTTACCTGACACAATGAATTTTACATGATCAGGATAGAAATGCACATCAGCCCTTAATTAAGCAGTATAAAAGCAAGGTACACAAAAGAAAATGTAGTTTTCACTTAGAAACTAAGGAAGAGGATCAACCTCCTCCATTACAAAGCCAGGAGAAGCCAATTTCCACCTGTATCAAGCATGGTCCTCCAGGTTTGACTTTCTCAGGTAATGCAAGGGCAAAGACATTCGTTTGCATTTATATTTCTGATGGAAAATCAGAATGCAAGTCCTTAATGATAAAAACCTTTCTTCATTTCTTTTGGCTTAAGCATCCTACTTATGAGCTTAAAGGAAACAAACTTCAAGTATTTGGGAATGCACGCTTATTTATCTATTAGCTTTCACAGCTAACTATTGTATTACCAGAGTTAGAAATATAACTTCCTAAAAATCCTGCAAGAACTCAGCATAAGGAGATTAGTTGACAAGGTGCTGGCATGAGAGCTGAGGACACTCAGCACCTTACAGATCCATATCCTAAATAAGCACTGCCAAACAAATCTCTAAAGTGACCTCAGTAAACTCAGTAGATTTACACCAGGGTTGTTTTTGGCCCTTGGACTGGAGCTTGTACTGGAAATGAATGGCACTAAAATGCAGGAGAAATAGATTTAACTTCCAAAAAGGATTAAATGCTACTTTAGTGAACAACACCATTTTTTAATAGAAAATCAAAGACAATTGCTGCTAAGCCTTCCTGGACACAAAGGGCACATTAGTATCTGATCATGAGGTAAACAGAGGAAATGTTTTATGGTTAGAAGTGGTATAGCCATATCAAATAAGCAAGGTATCAATTTCATGGCCGAGATGAGAAACTATGGTTTCATAAAGAAGTAGATGCCACTGCTTTCACTAGAATCAAAACTTCTGGGCTTCTTCAGAGTTGCTTGGGCCCAGAATTGGCACAAAAAAAA
>VXAX01005176.1:1970227-2022670 GCA_013399835.1 Leptocoma aspasia | reverse complement strand
AAAAAAAAAAAAAGAGAGAGAGAGAAAAGTTATCTCATTGAAGTAAATCCATTTTAACAGTGAAAAAAGGCAAGCCAGAGCAAGAATGTGACTTCAAATGCACAAGGGCCTCAATGACTTTTTTTCTCTTCTCATGCTGAAAATCTATCTTCTGCACCACAAGATAACCAATGGTGTTATCTACAGCTGAACTTTCCAATTAACTATTTTAATATCTCAAAAGATCAAAACTGATAATGACACTGTTTACACCACCTACATACCAAGATGGTGATCTTATTTACTACCTCCCCATACTGCTGCTGTAGTTTCTATGTTCCAGAAATCAGACTGGCAGGAATTCACATCAAGATTTTTGTTAAAACACACAGCCCCTCGTTTCTCCCAACTGAGGAAGGAGCAGCACCAACCAGCCTGACTAAACTTCATCCACAGACTTCCTGGAAGCCAGCTCGGTCAGATGTAAAACAAGACCTGCCTTTCTAGTTCTAATACTTCAGCCTTCAACATTCACAGAAACCAGAAGGCCACAAAACCTCTGTCTGAGTGAGAGCAGAACTGATAAAGACTTTCAAATGTTGAGACTCTGTGTAGTAAAGTAATTACAATACACATACACTGTACTAGTTGGTCTCAGGATTTTAAGACTACAAAGTCTAATGAGCTGGATTTGCTCCTGAGCAACCAACTATTTTGCCTCTGCAAAACACCACTTCTCCTTTAGGATGTGAGCAAATTAGTAGAAGACATCACTCTCAACACCACAGAAATTATATTACCTAGATTAGGCAAGCCTTTGTGTTTTAATTGGGAAGAGTATCACAAAGAAGACCCTAGCATAAGCTACAAAATCAGGTCTCCCAGAATTAATAAAATATTCCTAATTCTCAGCACTTAAAAATGCATTAATAGTTCCAACAGCTTGTGCCTGACCTCATTGTTCCCTGTTGGTACAAACAAATCTTTTGTTGCTATCACCAGCACCCACAGCTATTCCAGACTCACTGAGAACAGGGCTCTGATTTGTTGCACTTCAGCAACTGGATGAGCCAGACCCATCTGGACCAAATCTCAGACAGAGCCAGCACCACTCTCAGCATTCCTGCTGAGGACACACGTTATGTAGGAAGCTGTTCTGCAGGCAACTGCTACTCACACACACAACCCAGGACTCTATTGTCACAAACTGTATTTTGTATTGGCAGCTTGGGGTACAGGATTATCTAGGTTAACCCAAGACACCTGTGTGTTATACCAATCAGCACTCCCAGCCCAGTCCCATTGTTCAACACATAAAAATCTTTCCATCCTCAACTAGTTCCATCCTCTAGAGCTAGTTTATTGTCCTTTGAGGTATCTAACTCTAGCCATCTGTCACTTCATAGGTAAACCTGTCATCTGATAATTATTTAGGAATTTTTTTCTATCTCAACTTCATCACCAGCTTAAACAAAGATTATGTCAAGCTTCAGACTAGGCAATGAAAATATTGTTCAGCCTATTACTCAGGGGAATAATCAGCCTCTCTGATGACACAGTCATGACCAGAAAGGCTGCAAGAAACATTAAGTTTAAATAAGCCTCAAAAACGTAAATGGAGAATATATAAGCCCCAGAGCAAGCCCAAATTACCTCACAGATAATGTGTGCAGATCCCAAGTTAACCTACTGTATCTTACAGGAATGGATTTTAGATGCACTCAGCATTCATATTCTGACCAGAATTTCACATACTGTGTATATTTTGGTTGCTGACTTTTGAAAACCTGTCCTCAATGTCTGAAGAGATACCTGATTCTTCAGACTCATAAAAAAAAGTACATGGTAAGGCAATGGAGAACTTGAAGTCTTCAGTAAAGTCACAAGGTTCCATTATGTACTCACAACGTTTGGCAATGACTGGGGGTTTCTTTGTTGTTGTTCATTTGGGGGTGTGGGGATTGAAATAATAGTCTCAGAAAGGACACTCAGTCTCAATACATTGTTTTAAAAACAACAGCTCAGGAAATACAACATTAGCTTGCTAGACAGAAACTTACTTGATTCATCCAGAATGTGTTTTGTAAAATTACCTTGAATTCCTGAGTTTCATCCCTCAAAACACAAAAGGAAACTTTAAAGCATGCTACCAGTTAAAAAAAGCCCTGGAGAACCAAGGGACACTTATGTGAAACAAGCTTTCATATTGAGAAAAAAAAAATTTAAATTCTGATTTGGTAAAAGATATCTAACAGCTCTGAAGTGTGTAACTTGATTCTTCATTTTTCTTTCAAAAAAAATTGTTTAGTCTGATGTGCAATAATAATAGACATTTGGCTTGTGCAGCTGTGGGCTCTGTTGAAGTTATACACTTATCCATGTTGTACTTTCACACAATGATAACAAAGTCACAGTAATGGGGCTAGCACAGAAATTTGAGGGGCTGCCCATCAAGCAGCCACAAAGACAGAGGAATGTCCTGAGAAGTTCAGAAAGGTTTCTTCATTGATTTCACAGGTTTCTACCCAAGTGCCCTGAGGAGCTCAACATCATAACACATCAACCAGGTGGACAGAGAGGAGAGGAAGAAGTGCACCTAAACATAGGTGGTGAGACTGCTCCCACCCAGATAAGGGCTACCAAGAACTTTACTGCTTAAATATGTACTCTTTAAAGCACGGGTTGGACTCTCCTCGAGGGGTACACATACTGGGTACCACTAATTTTTAAAGTCTTCTGGTCACTCTGAAACTGACCAGTAAATGTAAGAAAATGTTTCATTTCATTTTTGATAAAGCAAGGGACACAGAAGCAAACAAGAAAACAAACTACAGTATGAGTCCTCATACCATATCATTTTGCACACCTCAAAATTCATGCCTAGATAAACCTCTTTGTGTAAACTACAAGGAGGAAAAAATTAAGGCAACCAAGAGTGATGTAAATTACCTCACTGACACAGGCATTACTTGGGAAAAGGAATACCTTTGCACTACCTTTATTACAGGCACTTCTTCCATCTAGAGAAAACTGTTTCTACCTCCACAGTCAGCTTTATCAACAAAACTCTAGAGGATTTGGTTTCATTAAATAGAATGAGGAAGGGAAAAAGGTTCCTATGTAGATAATCCCCGGCTCCCAAAGTTCAGTTCCACAGGGCTTTTATTATTTCCCTGGAGGAAGCAATCTATTCCACAGACATTAATATTTTGGTGTTTAAACACAAAAGCTTTGTCACACAAGACAACGTAGAGTTTCAAAGCAATGCAAACACTGTTCACTCAGCACAACAGCAAAGAGTTGATATCGGTCAATTTAACTATAAAGTTGCTTGCAATGGTAACTAGCATGCAAAACTTACAGAAGATATCCTGTGTTATCTCAAATAACTCTTTTTTAGCTGGAGGATGGAAATGGAAAACATCAATGACTCTCTATCCATATTCTTACCATGACTATCTAACAAACAAAAATAAAATACATACAACAAAGAGGAACAAATAACATTAATTTAAAAGACAGAATTGTATTGTCAATTTGTGCAACAAAAGTATCACTTGCATTTTAGTGCAATGCCTTTAGTGGATTTTTCTTCAGTTTATACAGTCAGAGAACAGAAAGCTGTTTGGTGTACATGAGTATCTGGAGTTTCTGAATTGGTTCAAGAGATTGGTTCACCAGATTTAACATAACTTGTTCTTCTTAAGCCAGCATGAAATAAATGGTAGAAAACATAGTGAAGCTAATTGATAACTTGGAAGGTCCTGGAAAGACATACCTGATAAATCAGCATGGCACCAGGTGTTGCAACCAGGTCATGCACCACTGTTTATTAGACACTGACCCCACCTACATGACAACATATAACTTCACATATAACATAACTTTACCTCTCCCTTAGAAGCTGATATTTCAGACCCAAACACAGATTTCACACAAAAAACAAATTCCTTCTTCCCAAGTCATATTTTTCTTAGTTTCTAAGATGTCTTGTACAAGACCAACAGTTTCAGTGCCTACTTCCAGGAACAGTTTATAGAAAACATGTTTAATGTGTGTTAACTATTACTGATATTATAGTGAACCCAGACTGTGGATTAAGCTACCTCTGTAAACAGAGAAAATAATTCTAACGTCCACCTGAAAGCATACAGTGTGTTATTTTTCATGACTAATTGCTAATAATAAATGGATCATACACAACAAATTTAAAAAATAGTATATAACATATTGGAAAAAAAATTAGAAAGTATGACTTCTAGGCAGCTTAGGAGAAAGAGGAGAAAAAAAAACGAACACTGCACCTGGCTTATTACAGGGCAATTGCGGCTGCAATTCTTTGAACTTACTGATGACAGGAACAATTTTTTTAAAAAGTCACATAAGCAAAAATGCAAAAAAAAAAGGAAGACATGAAGACAAATGTCTAAGAGAAAAGTCTGTCTCTTTTTCCCATATATCATTAATTTTTCATTCTGAAATCTAAGAATAAAACATCTTAAACTTTAAGGTATTTAGATTTCCCCAGGGTTTCGGTGGGTAATGAAACAACTATTTTTCAATGTCTTCCTGCAGAGAGTAGATGATCTATGATGCTTCCTGAGTAAGAACTGCAAAATGCCAAACAAATTCAGTAAACAAACACAAAAAGAAGAATCAATACACAGCAGAACCAATTTGCCAGGCCATTACAGTCAGGAACATTGGCCACAGTCTTTGGGAACACATGGCTTTTTACTCTTTCAATACTACAGAGGATCATCATAAACAAACCTCAAAGAATACATCCCTTAGAAGCAATCTTGGAGTCTTTCTGGCCAGAAAATTCTGCATTAGTATGTACAGTTGGCTAACTGCAGGTTTAGGGGGCCCAGTACCAGTCGTAGTGCTTGAAGAAAGTCATTCCTTTTGCTTGAGAAAGCAACCCATTGGAAGGAGCAGGATGGCTAAAGCACAGAAGTTACCAAACACAAATGGAGCTACTCTGCTCAGGGGACTCCTGATGACAGAATAGATTCCTTAGAAACTGCACTCGAACAAAAGTCTTGCCAAACAGAAAGTTTTAACAAAAGCCAGCATTTGTACAGGGTGAATGTGCCCACAGATGTCTTCGAGCAGTTTCACTGCCAAAGGACACAGCCAAATGCAAAAGCAGGTTTTTCTCATTTGTGCTTGCAAACACAGGATTCTGTGGGCATAGCTGGCACTCGGGGCATAGCAGGCACTCTACAAGACCTACTCTTCAAAATGCTCTGTACTGTTTCTTTCTAAACTTAGTCCACTATGGCATTTTAAAATGAAAAGCAAAATAAATTCTATTTGAGAAAAAGGCTGTCTAACTTCTCATTAGTGCCCAAAGACCCCCCCCCAAAAAAACAAAGACCTAAATATTTGCAAGCTGTTGTTACTTCATTATCATTTTCATAAAAATTGAAACAGTTTAACCAGAAAAGAGTTAGTCTGCTGGAGTCCCTTTAATGAATATACATTGGCATCTGAAATGGCACAATTTACCTTGAAGCCCATTGCAAAAGACAAATATTAAACACTGCTGAACATCCACACACCCATTTGCATCACTGGGTTACTTTGAAACCTGAAAGAGTCTAGAGATACTATTCTAAATAGTCCATTACTATAGCCCAAAGAATAAACAATAGGAAAGGGAATAGGAGAGGAAAGAAGTAAAATGAAGGACTAGCTTGACTTTACCCAACACTGGCTGAAGGCCAGCAAGCCATTGATATGTGGTTACACAGACAAGAGCACAGAAAGACTACATAAGAAATATACTACTCAAGAAATTATAGGGTGCAGTTGTACCTAATAAAAAATAACCCCTGTTTATGAAGGGGGAAGTGCAGAGAGATATGGGGAAAGAGTTCTGGATATCACCCACTGGATTACCTTTCCGGTTATGGCTATTTCCAGTGGGCAGTTCCTGAGTCACCACACAGGTGGCTCATACAATGTGGCCTCTTCCAGTTGCTGAAGCAGAATCTGTCCAGCTTAAATAGCAAGTCTTACAGCAACAGCACAAATGCACTTCATTAACCCTCTCACTGCTGGGCTCCCAAGTGACACGCACTTAAGTGCCTGTATTTCACTGGAAATCAATGATAGGGCTGCCAGCATGCCTGAGGTTCAGTGATTTCTTTCCCTCTCATGGCAAACTTGTATGAAGGCAGAAGAATGGCAACTGTCTTTTTGTTCAAAGATATGCATTCTAGTTTAATCCATCTCTCCTTAGTATTTAATTGGAGCTGGGGCTTTTTAAAACCAAGCTTGGAGCCATTCTGCCAGTAGCTTTCCAATAGGAGTCATGCTTTCAACATCATCTGAATAGTTATCTTGACTCTTGAATTCATGTCTTCTTACCTGATAACATATTATCTGTTTTTATTGAAGGAAACTTCAAAGTCATTTCATGTTTGTGCCTGTGAATCATCAGATGATCCTCTGTTGGAAAACGCTGTCAGGCAAACACAGAAAGAGAGAGAGGAAGAGAGAAAAAAAAGAAAAAAAGAAGAATTTAATTCTCTAATAAACTTTTGGCATTGGACAGAATTTCAAAAATGAGAGAGAGAAAGAAATTTATCCAGCTAGAAATGTGTCCAAATGGCACAGGAAACAGAATATTTGAAAATACAAGTGAGTATGAGTAACAAATAGCTGTACTTGATTTAGAAACACATTTGCTGCTGTGCTCTCTGGGATGACAAACCGTAAGGTGTCATGCAACTGTTTGAAAAAAATTACAGTCCAAGTTTTATTTTCTAAGGGTATCAGACACCCACTCCAGCTACCACAGCCTCACAAGTCACCACGTGCCTGAGGATCTGAGATAGCTGCTGCTCTGTATGCTCTTAGCCCACGGCAAATGCTAAGTAATGAGGCAAATCTTAAATCACTTCACTGGATTTTTCTGCTTTTGTGTCTTTCTACAACATATATCTGATTAACAGCTATAAAAATAACTAAATAAGCCAGCTTTTCTCTATCCAAAAGCATTCAGGCAAAACACGTCTTTAATTTTGGAAATATTTGATACTTTGGCTTGATTTGAAGTGGCAATGAATTGGTGCACAGTTTTATAGCAGCTAGTTATGACCCTTTATGATACTAAATCAAATTCTTCTCCTTTGTCAATCAGAGAAGGTGGAGAGATGTTTTTTGTAAGAAACTAATCAGTATGCTAAGTTTGGTTTACAATCTAATTACAGACTTCTACAAGAAATAACTTCTTTTGAACAAAACAAAGAAGAGACAAGCTCGAATAAATGCTCAAGCACTTGCACATTTGGGTTCAAACAGCAGAATGGTTCTGTGAAGTTTCCGTCACCGAACGTGCATACACCTTTGCTACTGAGATGGTTTCAACTGGGTTATTTCAGGACTATCAAAAGCCAAAAGTTGTATCACCAAGGCTTGAGAAAAAAAATAAAAAGAGGTTTTTAAAGCAACAAGTACATAGGAGACAAAAAACAATGGCAACAACAGAGCTAAAGGGACCTAATGCTTTCAATACAGTATACTCTTGGCTAAGTGACTTTGCTTGTGGGTATAGTATAAATAATTGCTGTATGTTACACCTTCTGAGAATCTCTCTAAACCCATAGACAAAGCAGCATAAATAATGGAATTGAATTCCCTGGGGGGGAAGAAAAATGAAAAAGAAATCCCAAAGACCTTTTCCTCACTATGAAATCCTGATTCACTGCTTACTCATCTGGAAGAAATGCAGCATTAGGAATTTATGTTAAGAATAAAGGGAATATCTGAGAAAGACTTGCTCAATGAAATCTTGAAAGGGGGGGGGGGGAAAGCCCCACATTTATTTCTCTTGGAAATGGATTTTCCTTCATGGATGCCATGCTCTCTCTTCGTGAAGAAATCAGCCAGCTTAAACAGGGCATGGAGCAAGAGAGGAGAAACTGTTCCTCCAGCCCAGACTTCTCTGTCTTTTTTCTAAGTCTACTTTCTTCCTTGTCCATCAGCCCTCAGCACACATCTGCATGGGCTAAGAGAGAAGCCAGTCTCCATCTTAGCTGGACAGCAGCTCTGCATTATGCGCTTATGTCAAGTCCTCATTTATAACCAACAGGGGTCATGTCGGGGAATGGGAAGTTAAATTTTTTTAAGATGGAAGTCACGTCTACATTGTTCATCTTTCCAAATTGTAACAGCATGCAACCAAACTTGCTCTCTGAACACCTAAAAGAGCTTGAGTCTGGATCAGCTTCTCCTCCACTGAAGAAACTAATTAAGAGTCGACATGAAAACACTCAAGTGCACTGATTTGAGTGGAATTTATTTTCATCAAAAAGGTAAATAAACATCACAATTAAACTCAGATACTTTTATTCTACCTCTGTGACAGAATGGTGAAAGTTTAACCCTGCATGTGAAAATCTAAAATTCTCATCCTGAGGGATAATCCAAAAGATGCACTCTGCCTCCCACAGAAAAACTCCCACTTAGTGAAACAGTAAAGCCACTCAGCCAGTTGTTAACTGGACTGAAGGCTTCTGCCTCTCCTTATTTCAGCTCTTGGCAAAATCAACACCTACACTTCATTAACAGTCACCCATCCCTCTTCCAGAAGAACCTAAAGAGTTGTAAATATATTAGCCAGCTGAAAACTCCCAACATACAGCTGAAACAGAGAAAGGTTCACTAATTAAGAGAGGAGGACTCTGGAAAATGGGTAAGCTATATCACTTGACATAGATGCACACAGGAAGCCTGTGGCAAAAGCCCAAAAGATTGCTCTTGTCTGAAGATTTTACTCACAAACTCTTGTTACTAAAACAAATTAGGGTCAGAAGTGCCACACATGGAACTTCCCTTATCACTGCATGTGGGGGAACTTCCCTCACCACTGTAAAATCACTGAAAAAACCACACAAACCCCAGTTCAAATCTCAGCAGGAAAAATCCTTGTCACTTCAGGGGTTTTTTTAAGCTCATTAAACATTTAATGTTACAGGTCAGGTTTTGCCCTTGGAGACACATGGCAGAGCACCAGTCAATAGGACAGGAATCCCAAATGCACACCCTGGGGCAAAATTTATCTACAGGCTGCATTTCCCACAGAAAATATTTAGTAGGAAGATGTCTTAAAGATTAAAAATAAATAAATACATAAATGAATAAAAAATCAGCTAATAAGATATCATTGTATTTAAAACAGGAAAAAAAAAAACCCAGGAGGGTTATCGCCTCCAATAGCAACATAATATATTCCATCGTACATCTCAGCAGAAGACGGATAAATGTGTCCTGCCTAGTGTGTCCTCTCTTGTTAGCCCCGAAAGGAATCTGCAATACATGGCTTGAAACATTAGGCTTTGAGAAGAGAAAAGGCACAGAAGCAGCTTGAGGAACACTTGTACCGACTCACTTTTGACTGGCTGTTGTATTTGCTTGAAATATTTTGTAAGTGTCTTGTGGGAAAGGAGAGAATTGAGGGGAAGTAGGTCTTAAAAAAAAAAAAACACACACACAAAAAACCCCTGACACACATATTATTATTAGACATGTGTTAATATATCAGGAGGCATCATACAAGCCAGAGCTAGTGCTGAGGACTCAATTAATATCACCGCTGACTCCACTCACCTGTGAGCAGCCTGGGGCACTGCAGACAAAAGGCCTCTCCTGCTCCAAGTTCATCTTTGATTCCTCATAAATCTACATGTTAAAAGGGGAAGGGGGAAAGAAAGGGAACCTATGAATATATACGTTCTAAACGTCACACATGCATGCAACATACAGAAATCGCAGTTTGTGCTTGTATTTCAAACTCCACAGATCAGAACAAAGTTTTCATACTCAGAGAACTAATTTTGCTAATATTCAGCAGACTCTCTACAGTCTAAGCTCTTATTGCTCCCTCCTGAGCACCAATTTACTTTTAAGAAAGAAAAAAAAGTTCAGCTTTCACAGCATAAATCTGCCTCAGAAAATAGCATATGTTCAGTGTTGTTATTAGATAAGACCGTGTCTTCTCAGAAATATCTTGAATTAAAGGTTTTTACCTTTCCTCCTTCAATTCCTGCTGAACAACATTAAAACCAGACGTCTAGGTTACTTCTGAGAAAGAGCCCACTTTTTGAAGTTCTGCATCCATACTGTCTGATATTAATAATTTAAATACATTACATATATGCTCTCTATACACACAAGATAACTGTGCATCCCCATCCTTTAAAAGGTCGACTAGAGCCTCAGGAGCTTCAGCAGTGAAGTTTTGTCTAAAACTGCACTTCCACATAGCAGTTCTAGTCCTGTAACCTTGAAATGGGGGAAAGCTCCCAAGTCTTAAATAAAGGCAAAGGATGAAACATTCGACCTCAGAATGCAGTAATGCACCTGAATTTGAGTCAATACTAGAGGAGTGCCCCTGAGGAAAAGAAAAATTTAGTAAAATTCTAGGGAGCAAAATAAGTAAGTCATTTATTTCAGAAATGTTTTCAGCTTGTTGGAACAACTGTTTTTACCACCTAGAATGTAGTGGCTGACCTATCTTAAAGCAGATGACTTATGTTTAGAGATTCCCTGAAATCCCTTAAAACTCAGCCTCACCACAGCCTCTTTTAGAAAAATATCTGGGTGGTGTTTGGGTAATTTTTTTCATGAACCAAAGAGAAATATCTTGGCAGAGAAGCAGAATTTGATTTTATAACTACAAAAATCTGCAGAGGGACAGGTGATAAAATTGCTCAAACCCACTGAATTTTTTTCCAGCTACAGTTCATCGCTTCCTATCATAGGAGTATCTTTAGCATGCTTACAGCTGATAGTGTAATTCACCATTAACCTCTACATCAGCCAGACCCATAGTTGCAGCAATTATTTTCACTGGACAATAACATTTTCTTTTTACTTAAACTTCATTCTGGTGGACAACATTAGCCCGACAGTATATTTTCCTAATTGTGACATAAAAAACTCCACTCTGTCTGATGCCACTGACTCCTAGAAGCAGAGTCCAGAAGTGAAGGATTTCTACTTTCATTTGCCCTTCAACCTCTGCAAGGACAGTAATCCCAAAAGCTGATAATAAGCATCAACAGATCTTCCTGATATGAGAATCCCTACCAACATCTGGCCTGAGACAAATAATTTATAATACAATAAAGTGTCAAAAAAATACCCTAACTCAGGCATAACACATGTATCACACAAGGCTAGAACTGAAATAACTAAAATTGTACCTAATTTACTCCTTTAAGATTATTCATATCCTGTTTTGATTTAACTTACAGCTATGTTAAACTGAAATAGGATACTCATAATCAGAAATGAAAGAGTATATTCGCATACTAAAATAACTAAAGGTGTTAAATTACTTCTAATTTCAGTTATTTCAGTTCCAGACTGTGCATAGACAAGCTCTTCAGAAATAAAAATACCCTGAATAACACTACCCTGTCTGAAAGAAACAAGCAGCAGAGAGATAACTGACTAGAAAAACAAACCCCCACAAAAAAACAAAACCAAAACCTCCAGCTAAGTTAGATTTTTAAATCCACCTCTATTTATGGGATGTGACCCCAGGCATGTTGTCTTTACTAAAGACAACTTTTTCCTTTACACAGAAAGAAAGAAAGAAAAAAAAAAAAAAAAAAAAGAAGCTATGCATGGATAATGAAAGGCTTTATTTAATATCTCAATTGCTCCTGCAACTGAAGCACTGCCAAAGATTTCTTTTACCCCTTTTTCCCCTCCTCAGGGGACAGTGACAACAGCATTTTCAATAGCAAAACAACAGATGAGACTCAGTTAAAGAAAACAAGATAGTTACAATTCTGGTCCCAAGTGTCCTAGTGAATTTCAAAACATTACCAGGAATTATTTGGAGTTTGATTTCTTATTGAGTATTGCAAGTCTGAGACTTCCCTCCCCACCCTGAGCTTGACCTTTAGTCCCTGAATCCATCAGTGCATGCTCTTATAACAAATTATTCTCAAGGTTATCTAGTAGATAAGCATGGACTAAACACCAAAATAACATACTAGATAAGGACCAGAATCCTGAGTGCAGGGATCAGCTCCAGGAAATCAACTATAAGAAAACATGGATTTGGTGTTTACTCTCAGTATCTGGAAAAGGCGTCAGATTCAACATCAAATTGATTTCCCCAAATGTACAAGCAATTGCTTATTTCCATGAGAATCATTCTTTGCAGACACTAAACATAAAACAAGCAATAATCCAGAATGGCTGTATCACCTGCACTCCAAGGTGCTGTCTAGCAGAACTTGACCTATATAACCTGTTACCAGGTAGGACAGTGCCCTCAAGACAAATTGCACCTTGCAAAATCTGTGTTTACGTGTCATGCAGGCACTGCAGTTGAGACTGCATTGGTACCATTGACTTTCTCACAGTAGTAAATGAGTGGAAGAAGCTGCCTGCTGCCTACACTTTTTGCAAGTGTCTGGTGCTTGGTTATCATATGGCAGTAATTCCAGCGTTATGCTTGCATGTTGACCAGAAACTAGCAGCTGAAAGTCTGAGCTGTGAGTGTGAACCTCCTGCATGCCTCAATCCCACTGAACTCTGCAAAAAGCTGTGGATGCACCAGCACCACCGGATCTCATCCCAGGTTTGCAGCAGGATGAGGGCTCTCAGCAGCAGAGTTGTGCACAGCACAGCTTGCTGCTTCTCAGGATGCAGGCACACATCTCCCACCCTTCAGCTCAGACAGCTGCATACAGCCTCTGGCACACACTTCTCTTCACATGTCTCACGTGTGTTGCTGGGCCACACAATCCACATCTTCTTTTTCCACACTGTGTGCAGGTGAAGGAAGGAAATAACACAACCAATGGCAACATTTCCACTTCACCTAATAAAAATATATCACAGCAGCCTTTCCATCTAAATTAGGGTGCTTATTAGCCTTTGGGATCTTAAAAATTCAAGTTACACTCCTGCAACTCTTGTAGTACTACCAATAACTGCTGCAATTAATGCACATGAAGAATATCAGACAAATCTATGATGACTGTAAAGTTAAAAAATTACTGCAGTCTGAATTTTTTGCTTCTGTTATCAATAGCTTAATTTAATGCAACTTTGTGGCTTTTTTGAAGAAGCAATCAAGGATTATAAATAAAAGCAAACACTATTATTGATATGTCAGCATTAGTTCTGATATTATTAACAATAGCCATGAGTGTATAATCCCGCAGAAAAGGGGGCTGAATTTTAATAGACATGTTAACAACATCTGTCAGCATTTATTGCCCTATTGTGACCATGTAAAGAGCCTTATTGGCAGAATGTGTAAGTGAGGAAATCTGCTATGCTGTTGTAGCCTGCCATTCTCCTGAAATATCACTTTGCTCAGGAGAAGTTAAGGTATTCTAATTATGAAAATAAATAAATAAAAATACAAGAGAAAAACGTCTCCGAGCTATGTCACATGGTAGAGAAACAAGTTCTGCAGCAAGACAAGATTTTCTTCTCCTCCTTGATTTTTGCATAGGAGTCTTCTAAAAAGTTTTTATTATAATTAATAAAACTGAAGCCTACGGTGAGGAATGCAAGAGCATAACAAAGAAACAAAAGCAAACAGAAGAAACAAAACCACCCTCAGAACACAGCAACAAACTAATCTCCGCTCAGCAGCACCCAGAGGGAAGTACCCCATGTCCTCAGGCTCCTCAAGGATGTTTTGCAGAGCCTCAGGATCATCTTTTCTGAACCAGAAAAACTGCTCTTACATTTAAGACCAAGAAAGCATGCTCCTTTCTGTCTCTCTCTCCCCCTTTTTAAACTCAGCAGTAATCTTACTGCCATACTGGTAAAAACATCAAGCAGGCTTGTTTCCTGTTTCAATGTTATTCTTGAAGTGGGCTGCAGTAAGAATCTGATTTTCATTGGGCTATTATTATTTGCAGCTGTGTGACCTTTTTAACCCTCTTTTAAAAGTGACATTTCAGCCTTCAACCTCAAGCTGTCTAAATGTTGCAGGGTTTTCAGGCCTCTGATTAACAGAGGAAAAAGAACCGATGGGGAGGTGTACACTACAATGTGTCTAATGCAGGTCAGTGCACCCATCCTGCCATTTGCACAAGTGAGTAATTACACTCTTATAAGCAACCTGTTTGTTGAAATTAATCACCTGGGTTCATGCTTGCAAGACAGATTTCTTCAGCCTGGTGTGACCAAGGTCACTGAGATTTCCAAATACAGGTATAAAGTACACGGTGTCTAGCATCAGTAGCAGTATGCAGAGACATGAGCAATAAATGAAGCATCACCTATTTTTTAGGGTCATGGGCACAATGTTTAAAAAGTGAGAGGAGACATGGCTACACTGCACTTGTGAATAGCAAAGAACCCCATCAGTGTATGCAGCATTTTAAACTGCTAGTCATGGCTATTCAATACCATGCTATTTATAGATAATTAGAGCATTATTAGAAATGCTATTAAGACTTGTTGGTTTTGGAAGTGTAATACATGCAGGGTTAATGCCTACATTAACCATACATGTTCCCAATACATAATTGCTTGAGCAAAGCCAATTTTAGGCAGCATTGTGCTGGAATGGCACACGGTGGTTTTTCTCAGCGTGGGCTTTTCAGTGGAAGTGCTTGTTTTCTGAACTAGCATCACGCTTTCCACATGCAGGCATACAGGCTCATTATCACAGCCCTGCCTGCTTCAGCTGCTACAACGAAGGGTCTGTCAGCATTTCCATTAGAAAACCCCTGGTTTCAGGATTAAAGCATTTCCAAATGGTTCTGGATGTTGGAAAGCAATTTATGTCTGGAGTCCCCAAGAAGGACTTTAATACGATGCACATTTGAGCTGGGGCTTGAGCCCTTGCTGATACTCGAGTGAAGTTTTTGGGATTGCATTTATGACATTTATGTGTGGAAAAACACTCAGCTTAGTCCTTTACTCATTTATTTTAAAAGAAGAGAGGCCCATAAATCTTCAGGCAGAGCTGAGTGCTCTCAAAAAGCAGTTGATGTGTGAATTGCCTCAACAGCAAGCAGCCTTCCTTCGGTCTTTTCCCCGTGGCTGGCATCTGTGAAGTCACTAGCCACTGGCATGCTTCAGGATCATTTGCAAAAGGAGTATCAAAACAATTCTTTTTTCATGCTTCCTCGTTCTTTTTAAAAGGCCACATGGTTTACTTATTCCCTGCCTGAACAAACAAAATCCAGTGCTGGGAAGGCTCCCCAGCAGTCCTAAAGTTTTGTCCCTTCTCTCTGTTACAGGTATATCCATTCACCTTCAAATCAGACAAGGAAGAAAAGTTCTTGATCCTCTAACTCATTTTTTGTCCACTAAAACCCACTGTTTCTGTTATCAAAGAAAGCCAAATAGCTGCTTCCCAACTTTCTTCTGCTTATGCAGAGCTGCTTTCTTCTCAAGAAAGAGCATAACTGGGGATAACTAAAAGAATACAGGGCAAATATAGGATATTTCAAAATTGAACAAGAACAAATGTTGGAAAACTCTGGAATTAAGGAGGGGGGAAATACAGGGAGAAAGAACCATAAGGGGACTGGGGGCAAGAAGACACCAGTGGAAATGGAAAAAAGAAAGACAGAATAAGGACTGCAAACCACTGAGGATTGGGCTGAGGAAGAGGAGGGAAGTAAAAAGATACCTCTGAAAAAGCAACTGAAAATAGAAGCAGATGACCTACTGGCTTCCCACGTAGCAGCAGCGTGAGAGCCCAACACTGTGTATCACCCATGCAAGTATTTGGTAGAGGGCACAATTTGTCCTCTGCACTGGATCAGTCTCTCAAGTCTAGTGGAAATGCACAAGTCTAAATAACTACATTTCTTGGACTCTCCATTTCAGTATAGGAAACCCATCACGGATTCACTTGCTATAGTGCAAATAGATTTGCTGTTTTACAGAAATGGCCATGGAATTACTAAGCACATGCCACAGAAGACAAAAATGGAAATAGGAGAACAGAGGTGAAAAGTGACTTTAAAACGAAAACACAAAAAATAAAAAATACCTAGCTCTTTTGAAAACAGTTCATGAAAGTTATCTCAGCACAGAAATATTCTATAGGAGAAATAAGATCTTTATAGGGCAAGATGGCTATTACTTCAACTCTGGAAAAACACTTTGAGGAATAACGTGGTTATTTTGCACTCTGTGATTGGCCAAACAGGGCCAGCCTAACCTGGAAATGGCCCAGGCTTGTAGTTCTGCAACTGTCCCCCACTGATGGCATTTGCAGAATAACCCTAATTCCTGCTGTCCCTAGTTACAAGTCTGAAACCACATGAGACACCAGACTGGAACCTTGCTGACAGCACTGAGGTTTGTTTAACAGAACAAGCAGCAGCACAAGCTGTACCAAGGTAAGGAAAAGGCACTATTCAACAACAGCACTTCGCACACCAACAGGCAGAAACAATACCTGAAGCACTTCTCCATTTTCCCTACATGCAATTTTTCTGCTTTCCAGTGCCGGAAATTCAACAGCTAATCCAGACCTACTGAAGTAAAACCAGTATCTGGGTCTGTAGACTTAACAAATGTTAAGGAGAACAACGTATGTCCATGGATAGTTAAACAGCATCTGAATGTCAAGTTTATCTCAACATGAACAAATACTGTCATTTTCCTGTATCATCAGACATTTACCAGAAGTGTTCATGTCAGAAGACTAAGTTAGACATGGGGGTCTTGAAAGAGAGGGAAGGAAGAAAGGAAGGATCGAGGGAAAAAAGGGGAGGGGAACAGGAAGAAAAGCAGGGGGGAAATGGGGAAAAGCAGAAGAAGGAACAGAAGGAAGGGGAAGAAGTGACAGAAGGGAGAAAAAGGAAGGGAGGAAATGGGAAGAAAGGGAGGAAAGGGAGGAAAAGGAGGAAAGGGAATAAAGGGAGGAAAGGGAAATGAGGGAGGAAAGGGAGAGAAGGATGGGCTATGTCAAAGCAAGATTGAAAGCGTCAAATGCTTTAAATGGTGTGCTACAAAAGGACCCTCCACTATTTTAAAAGCTTTAACACTGAGGCTTCTTTTACCGGATGCACTGTGATAACATAGTATATAATATAATATACCAGATGTACATGGTGACAATATAGTCCTTATTTAGGTCACTGTCCATCTCACAAATTGTTCTGCTCAAAGGAAGGTGGCAGAACTGCAAAACAACTGCAGTAACACAAGTGGCAGGAATCATGCTTCAAGAGACCACCACTAACATCTAGCATTTTAAAGGAAAAAACATATTTGCTCTGTTCTTAATGAGCAAGTCTTGGCTTCTCCCTGTACATGACAGAGTCCCTTGGGGCAAAGCATGTGCACAAAGAAGTTAAAACCACCATTAGCTGAAATCAATATTTACTACCAAACTCTTGAAAGATTTAAAGGAGAAGATACATGCAGAGAATGCCATTCCAGGTTCATACAGTCATTACTAACATGGATCTGATAGCACCCACTCTCCCTCACTAACAATTTTTAGTGGATTACACACTTAAATACACTTTGGTGTGATATTTGATTAATTACAAAGTTGCTAATAATATAAGAATGGTCTGCTTAGAATTGCATTTACAGTTATTTTTCAGGCAAAGGGATAAAAAACAACAGAAAATTCTTAGCCTGTGAGAAAGTCTGCCCCAATTTTCATTAATCTTCAAAAGGTTACCAATATTAAGTGAGGTGAGCAGTCCGTCTTCTACAAATCCCTTCACAAACATAGCCCCATTCCCAGAGCTGTGCCAGTCACTGTGCTTCCTGTCCATGGTTCCTATGCCAAGAGGATTATCGTGGGTGTATGAAAGAAAAACTATGAGTCTTCAGATCAGCTTCACAAGTTAAGATGGTTCACCATGCCTATTGCTATGAAACCAAAAAAAAAAAAAAAAAACCCCACCCACACCCTACTTCAAGGAAAAAAAACAAGCATTATGCACTGGAGAAGATCTCCAGGAAGCCTGCAAAGGGCAGAAAAGGCAACAGCAACTGTGGCTTGAGATGAAGCCCATGAAGCAGAGGGTGTCAATGATGAACTCCCAGTAACATCTGGCAAATAACCTAATCTTTTGGGACTTTCCAATGCTGGCAGATAAGTGTGTTGTCTGTCCCTTCAAAGGCTGACCTCATTTCTATCCTTGGGTTAATGGCATGCAAAGCTCTCTGCTACACTTACTTTTTCACTCTTCCCCCTGCCCCAAACAGTTATTATTAAACACCAAACAACTTTGCCTATTGTTGTAGTTTGCATACAATTTAATTAAGAGTTTTCCCTCCAGGAATAATGTTGACTGAAGGTTTTGTAGTGTTGTTTTGATTTTTAAGTGTCCTGTAACTGCAGTATGCTAATTGCTTTGGTTTATGATACACAAATAGATAAAAGAATTCACCTAACTTGCATGCAAATAAACACTTGGATTTCCAAAGGGAAGGAAGAAAAAAAAAAGAAAGCATAAAAGATATCCTGGGGGAAACAACAACACAAGGCTGCTTAGCTGACTTTCATACCAGAAGCAGTTAGGGGCTTTAACAAAAGCTTTGAAAATTCTGCCAGCCCAAATTTTCCTTCCATATTTTATTATATAAAATAATCCCTAAACCAGAATTCTGCAAACAAATTTTAACACTTTATGAATAAAACTCTGCAATTGTGTATGTTTAAAATAATTTTAAACGAAGAAACGAAGACCAATCTCACTTTTTACTTTTTCTTTTGCTTTATAGTTAACATACAAGACAGTTTAATATTTTCATTACATAGAAAAATGAGGCTATTAATAAATCAGCTACAAGCCATTAATTATTAACTTTCACCAATTTTTAATTGCCATTTTTAAAGATTTCTTTTTAGTTGGGAAACTTCTCTCTCTGACAAAAAAAGTCCTGAATCAAACCTTCAATGCTCACTGTTCCTAGCTATAAGATAGAATCCTCTGGGGTAACAAATCTCTGCAGAGAACACTAGCAGCCCACAGGTCCCCTCAGGCAGTACTCAGCACTAGAGGGTTTTAGACACTAAAAACTGAAAGCTGTTTTTTTTAGCCCTGACAAATCAAGGGCAGGCTGATTTGCAACACTTTAAACATTGTACATGTGAAGCTGCTCACTCCTCAAATACACACACTTCATCTCCAGACACGTTTCTCACCACTCATATAACTGGTTTTATTAACAGCAGTGTAACAACCTATTTTTGGTAAGTTTTATTTGGATTTGGGCTTATCCATATGTTTTTAGGAAATCAAAGATGGAATCATCCTTCTGTTAAAATACCTTCATAAAAACAATAGGGTCTGAGTTCTGAGGCTGGGTTAAAAAGCTGCTTCCAAATCATCCATTGCATTGAATACAGCACAGTGTATTTAGACTTTGAAAGGGCAGTACACAAATAAAGCAATAAGCAAGGATTTGCCTGAACTAATAACCCATAAAAATATACACTCAAAGAACCTGCAGACATTAAAACAAGAGTTTATATTTTCATAGAATCATAGATTATTTTGAGTCAAAAAGTACATCTAAAGGTCATCTAGTCAAACCCCCTGCAATAAAGTAGGGACATCTTCTACTAGATCAGAGCCCTCCAACCTGACCTTCAATATTTCCAGGGATGGGGCATTCACCACCTCCCTGAGCAACCTGTTCCAGTATTTAATCATCCTCATTGTAAAAAAATTCTTCCTTATACCTACTCTAGATTGACCCTTCTTCAGTTTAAAACCATTAACCCTTGTCCTATTGCAACAGCCCCTGCTAAAAAGGTTGTTCCCATAAGTTGTGGCCCACTTACAACTTACAGCCACCTCTTTATGTGGTTGTGAGACTGGAGTCTTCCAGCTTATTAAATGAGTTAAAACTATGAACTAGACAAATAATTCCCAACAGTTAATGAAAGCTTTTCTAGGGAGGCAGGGCACGTATTTTAGGCTCAGTTTTTTGGAGTACCTGAAGTGCCATCAGCAGCCACAGGACATTGTCCCATGCAGGTATCACCAACAAACAGTGCCATGCTGCAGGCACAGCTGCTCCCAGGGCTCTGAAATCAGCTACTACCAAGGCCCAGCACTAAAAACCAGGAACAGCAAGCAATGCCTTGGGCTGGCAGGCTCAGCAGAGAAGCCCCTCTTCCCCTTCCACGGCTGGTGGCAGAGTCCCCAGCAACACCTTCTTCCAGCCAGCACTGGAGAGAAGGCTGAGGACCATCTGCCCCAGCAATTCAGGTACCTGACTTGGAAAGGGAACAGAATGGCTCACAAACTGCTTGACAGACATCCAAAAAAAACAAAAAGCCCAAACCATTTTGTGCTGCTCCCCCTGCCCTCCTGCAGACCCCCCAGCTAGGCTCTGGCTGCCTGCTCTGCCCTGGATGTGTCCACAACCCTTGGGTCAAGCTTCTCAACCATTAAAGGTCTGGACTCAGGAGAGGGGCTAGCTTTGATGGGAAGCCAACACAGGTCTTCAAAGTCTTTCCTGCAAATATATGCTTTCTTTGAGCACAAAAGTGGTGAGCCCTCTCCTCTCCTCAGAAAAAGTACTCCTCCAAAAGTACTCCTGAGTGTTGGAGGTGCTCTTCCAGTCCCCAGCACTAACAGTGCCATGCAAATGCATTTGCTGCATGTGAGACAAACAAGTCTGCCTCCATCTCCATACACAGAAGAGCAGCTCAAACATCAGCACCTCAGAGGAGCTCCAGGATAGGCAGAGACATGCCAACGCCCATGGCTGGGGCTGCTCTCGCTGCCTTGTTCCTGGGCTGGGGAGGTGGGATGGATCCTATCCTGACACCCTCATGATCCCTCTGAGGCTCTTGCCCCGAGGGAGACCCCCGTGGTGCCTGGCATAGAGCTTTTCTGGTGATCTCCACTGGAGAGCAGACGCACAGCCCAAGGCACTTACGGGGATGCTGCTCAGCTACTGGTGCCTTGGGAGCACTCCACGGCTCTATAACAAACCCAGACAGCTTACACACAGACTGTGTACTTCTGCCTAGTCAGACCTCTAGCCCTACCTCAAGGAATGAGAGATTTGGGATCAAGAAGGGACATAAATGCAGCTATTGCTCCACTGCCACTTGACAAGAAGGGGACATCTGACGTGGGCTGCCACTCTGTCCTCAACAAATACAGCGACTGCAAAGTGAACTGCTGCCAGTGGTTGGACACGGGGATGAGTCTGCCTACCAGAATCAGCTGAAACAGCACCCATCATTAGGCAAATGTCCATGCAAACTATGGGAGGCCCTCCCAGGAGCAGGGAGAGAGTTCTGCACTCCAGGAGAGACTGTGTTTGTCTGTGTGCACAGACATGCAAGTCTGTGGGGTAGATGAGAGTGTGCAAAGGGACCTTTCCTCCTATAGGGATGCAAGTAACCCTCACCAATATAAGCCTCCCGAACCCTTCTCAGAAGACTGCTGTATCACTTTTTGAAATTCAGCCTTTCTGGTCCATGGATTATTGCCCCGGTGAAGAAGGCAGTACATCAAAATGAAGCAACTGCTAATCAGTCACTAGCCACAAATTTCTGGCAGTGACCAATCCATAAGTACAAACAAGAACCTTAAAAACTGGCACATATGAAAAAATTACTACTTTTCCTAACAAGGAGGAGGCAACGTGAGGGGCAATTCTCTGTAGGCTGTACATTCACAACCTGTGAACTACTCACAGCAATTTATAACATACTGCAAGTGTAAAGCGGTGAAATTCAAACATCTCTAAAAACCACAGATTTGTAACTTGTGCTTATGTAAATACACAGCTTTCAAGCCTCAGCCGTCCTGGCCATAGCTCTTCTGGGAAAAACGAAAAAATCTTGGCTAAGATTTTCAAGAGCAAGCGGGGATACTGAGTGCCTCCAGTTCTTATGTGTCCAATCAGAAATACTTTAAAAGGCTTCATTTTCAACTCCTGCTGCACACACCCTCTTCCAATTGTATCCCTTTAGGGAATATTTATCTTTGAAAGTAAGCAAATAAGGAAAAATCAGACACATACACATTATTTTGTTCATTCTTCTCTCAGTAGTCTCTCTAACACAAAGACATAATACTATGCAAAAATTATAGACAAGAGGCTAAAGAAGACACTTGTAAAGACTGATTTTAATTCTTTTTTAACAGAGCTGAAAGATGCTTACAATCACAATTAACTGCAAGAAGTTTTAAATGTATTTTATCTGTAGTTTCATCGAGAAGATTCTAGCCTACATGATCTATCCCAAATCATGCAAAGTTGGTGGAAAAGTCAGGAAATAAATACATATATATTTATAGTTACAATGCACTGATTAACTACAAGATCATTATTTTGGGAATGGACTGCATAGACTGATCTGGCTTTTTGCATTTTTAATTAATATAATTTATCTCATTTTGAACTAGGGTGCAGAGAATTATGACTAACGAATACTTTGTATGAGAACTTAAAATAGAATTTGAAAAAACTTAAAAAGCTATTTCAACATATAATTGCCTCAGTTTCTAAAAAGAGAATTTAATATATAAGCTGTTTTGAAGGTCTAGCAAGTATATGAATACATAATTCCTTTTCCCTTCCTTGCAAGAACAGAAAATCACTGAGATTTGTACCAGGACAGTGAAAGACATAACCTTATTTTGAAAGTAATCCAAATGTAAGCATTCACATTCCCTAGTAGTACAGATACTATAATCCACTACACACAAGAAAAAAAAAGAAAACAAAGAGCATACAGAATCACTAAGCCTACTGCCATCTGTGTGCCTGTAAAGCAAACATGCTATGGATGTCTTCTACCAACTGCCCAGATCTACGTACACTTCACAGTACCTATGCTATAGAGGCAACATAATCAGAAATAAAGGCATAATTGAGGTGGCAGGGTCCCAGCAAAGGCAGATTTCACAGGGCAGTAGTATCAGTGACTGCCTCCAATAAAGGGATTACAAATGCAGGCTTCGGTGTCTGGAAAGGCAGTACGCTTTTTGAAAGACACTTGGATCCTAAGCACTTGACAGACCCTCTCAGTATATCATCTGCCTCCAATCAGTCACCTGAGGAGTCAGGGGTTTTCTCAGAAAGCCATATTACTGCAGGATACTCCTTTCCAAGTGTTTGCTAATGGTATGAAGGCCATTAAGTCTATATACTCTAGCTGTCATAATCTTGTGTGACATAGTATACAATATTTTTATAGGTAAGGCTAAGTTTTCTTCACAGAGAGAGCTATTTTTATGGACAGCTACAGATACTGACTAATGCTTTTGCATTTATCAATGCCACAAATAGCTTTTTGAATATTAATGCTGCTAGACTTTCTTTCAAGACAGTAAGTGGCAATTATAAATAGGTGCTATTATATTCTCATGTGTCAAAACAGGCAAAAAATTGTTTAACACGCATTTTGGTTGGATCATCCAAATAGTACGATTCTTTGCATAATTCTGCAGAATAAAAAATATCTGGGGAGCATCAAGAACAAACGGGATTGTCATGAATCTCCTTCCAAGCACCACCATCCATCTCCTCTAGAAGACTTGTACTCTACACTTGCCTCCTTCTTCCTCATGTTCTCCTTTCTCAAGAACTGCCTTGGCCTGAAATGAGGAAATCTCTGATTTTGGATCATTCATTTTGCATTTACACATATAACAGTTTCTTTTATGCGGTTTTGTATTACATCAGAACATGCATTTGCCTGTAGTACACAGTGCATTATGAACTTTTTGTTGTTACAGTTTTTTAAAAAAATAAGGTCCATCTCCAAGGCACTCTGATACTACACTAATACCTCTCATGTTTTCTTGGCTGGGCTGTAGACCTAAAAAGTTATCTCCTTTATGTAGACAATGGTAAAAAAAGAAGCAGCAAAATATCTCTACTCATGTAAGAACATCTGGGCTAACTAATCAATCTAAAATACAAGGGTGTCTTCTGGTATCACCTCACAAATAACAAAAAGCATACGTGGAGATAAGAGACTGCATCTTCTACTTGAAGTTAACCTGAAAAAATTCCACTGAGTGTTACCTAAGCTCTAACAAACATAAAAGAACAAAGATCAATATATTGAAAGCTTATTCCATTTCAATCAATTGTTTGTGAGAAGTATTCACAGGTTTTCTTGCTTCCAGCACTAATGCTTAGCTCTTTAAGTAGACTCTACATTTTTCTTCGTAGACTTCAATCTTGAGTACAAGGACTGAGATTAATCACTTTGGCAAGTAAGTGTCAGAGCAAAGGAAAAAAAGTCTGTCATATTGGTCCCTAACACTAACAAGAAACTAAAGGAAAGTAGTTAATTTTTTTAATAAAGTACTTGCTGTCTTTTTTTCTTAATGTCTTTCTCTGGCAATCTCATTCCCATTCTCATATTTTCCTACTGAAAAAGAAAAGTGAAAAGAAACTGAAACCACAGTGAAAAAATATTTGGGAGAAGGTGTTTGTGTCACAGAGTTCAGAGGAGAGTTCTGGAATTTTTTGGGTTTCATGCTCAGTGCTGTTTTTAGGGAATTTTATAGTTACAGATCAGCTCTTCAGTTCACACGCATGATGTGACTGACAATGAAATCCATTGTGCAGGAGTTGAGAGAACAACATTAGTGAGGCCATCAAAACTTCCAAACAGAGAACATGGGACTCAAACAGCCCAACCTCATTTCAAGAGAGGTCAAGTTCATTTCACTCCTGAATATGACTCCATGTTTGGAAAGCATGGAGGAGAAAGCAAAGAAAATAGAACTACATATATGCTGGGAAAGATCCCTTCTTGCCTTCATCCCTTCTCACGACACCCGTATAGCTTATGCTTTTTGATGGAAGGCTGTAATTGTGTGATAAATCACTTATGCTTTTTGATGGAAGGCTGTAATTGTGTGATAAATCACTTTTGGTAAAATAATTCTTTTTAATTTAAATCAAATCCCTTTTGAAGGCTTTACCAGAACAGCTCTGCCTGCAGATCTACCAGATATATAACAGAGTCCAGTTAGAAAGACTAGTTCAGGCACTCAGTAATAGAGCACGAACGTGCAAATGCACATCCACCATGGACTGATTTTACAGTAACTTTTAAAGCAGCATGGCTACAATATTGCAAGACTACTCATTTTGGTGTGTGAAAATCCCTTTGGTGTTTTCCAGTTAATAAGGATGAAAGGAGGGGAAAAAAAAAAAACAAGAACAGAACATGGGAAAAAATTATAGGGCTGCATAGGCAGCCTCGAAGGAACAAGGATTGAACAACCTTTGAAGTACCCAATTCTAAAATGAGATCATATGAGAATTTTTTCAAGCAATAAAAGTGAAGCCTCAGAAACAAGTGTAAGTTACAGCCTGAAGTGCTTTATCACAGCTCCATGAACTTTCTTCCATAAACCCTAGTTCTTTTAAAAGTTCATTTACTTCAAGGAAAAATTGAACTGGCTGAGGGAGAATGAAAGGGTGGGAGGGATCTATAGCTTCCCAGAGGTGTGTTGATAAATAAGGCCTGCATCTCATGACATCAAAGTCATTAGTGGAGAAGAGCTGTCTCCTGCCAGTCTGCAAGGAGGCATTTTCCACTTGGGGATAAGAACAAATATCAGTGCCTTATGTGCTTCTTCAACAAAACTCCTGCCCTCTGGAAAGAAAGACCTTCAACTTAATAACATGCCTACAGGTATGTAAAAGCTACTGTGGCCTCAAAAAGTTATGCCTGGGCTAATGCTGTGCCACACAAAATACCCAAAGCTGACTCTGAGGGAACGTGGCTGTTTACACAGCACAGTGCAGAGCTGGGCAGAGACAACCAGCTCACATCATGGAAGTAATATCAGCACAACAGTGCTCTTGAGCTAATCAGCCACGTCTTTCAGGGGAGCTAAACACAAAATTAGCTGATGGTGATATGCCCCTTCCAGACAGAAATCTGCCCACCATGCCCATCTGAGAGGTTTCTGGCTTGTATGACACGCACATATCATCTTGGCTTTAAGCATCCTCAGCATCTCCATCTCAGTCAGTCATTCCAGACCTCCTCCACAGTCAGCACAGAGAAACAGGCACACGAACACAATCCACTTGATACAGACATTTCCACTGGGAAGGGAGGAATCATGAGCTAGAATTGCCAATTTCTCACTGCTAGCTTTGAAAGAAGACTGTAGAGTTAACTCAGGCACCACATAGATGCCAGTCAGAAAAACCAACTCTTCCACACCAGTGTTGCCACAAATGTCTGAGCTAGAATAATGCTGTCTGTCTGAAGAGTGCTATTCATATTCATAAAGCACTGATAAAGGAGAAACTCATAGGTTCAGAAACTTTCAACATAGGTCACTTTTTTCACAACTGTATCGAGTTTTGCTGTCACCAGAGCAGAAGGCTGGCTCCAATCCCCTCACTTCATTCAAGTGACACCACCTGGCCATGGGCCTGGCTGGAATCAGCAAGAGGAAAAGCCCTACACCATCCCATGTGAAAGGAATGCTTCACCCTCTCATGCTGACCTCCCTAACGACACCAGAACCCTCCAGCTGAGTACGTGCAGACCTTCATCAGATGGAAAACCACCGTGATGCAGGACCCTGAGCAAGGTGTGGCATCTCATGCTATGGGGCCAATCCAGCACAAAGAGTATCTAAGACACTGAAAACAAGTCACGTTTTCTCATCCTTCTTTCCCCAAAGTACATCTGTGTTCAGATAACAGGTATGCAAGGTATCACCTTGAGATATCAATTGAGCTTGCATGCTATCGCATACAGATGTTACTTTTAAATAGATTTCAATTATAATCATATCAATATAGCTTGTGCTGAAACTGTAACAAATTCAAGACTTAACTTCTGTTTCCAGCCTCATGGTTTGGCTGCCCAAATTTCTTCATTAAGACACGAATTTTGTATCCTATACAGGCAGCTATTTGTTAAGTAGTTTTAAAGTAACCCACAAAAGCCCTGGGAAGAAATATAGCCAGGCAGCAGGAGGAGAGAAATTTTTCAACGCAGAGACTTGCTTGGAGCCATTTAGAGATCTTTTCTGATTTTACAAATGAGAGAAGAAGTACAGATTTAAAAATTACACAAATGCTGAACCATTTGGTTTGGGAGATTTAGCAAAATGAAGCCTTTAAATTCAATTCTTCAAGTTATAAAAGATTCCATCCGGGGCAGTTGTTACAGTAGGTTGACCTCATCCTCTAAGGCAACTTTCCCTCTCTATTCCTAAGCCCTGTAACACCCTGCAAGCCCCAAGGGCACCCCTGCAGCAATTTTTGGAGAAAGAAAGACAGAGAGAGAAAGTCGTCCTTGGATTTATTTAGCGAGAAAGAGGCCAAATCTGGGACAGGGAAAAAGGTTTGCATAGAGATAGAGCTCTTGTGGATTTGTACAATCATCCATGCACATGGAATATATTGAACCTTGAACCTAAACTAAGGTCAAGCAAGTTTAAGGCTTGATACAGATGTTTCACAGAACTCTGGTAAATGAAGGTGAACGTTACTGTTAAAGCAAGAGAAAAAACAAGCCATAAAAACGGTTGGTCGATTGTTTATTTTTCTTTTCAGTCCATTGTCGAGTTTACTTTGTCCCCCTTAAGCCCAGCACTGGTATTTCCTGCATCTGGGTGATGACAGCAATCTCTTATACACCACATAAAACAGATTTAGAAGTTTGAAAGCCACTCCTGGCCTGGTTTCTCCCCGGAAATATATCACTCCAGCACAAGGGAATATTTGGATTTTCTTCATTTGTCTTTAATTTCAAAAAATACTGATTGTCTTCTGATGCATAAAAAGACTAAACCAAACCAACCAACCAAAACAAAATAAAAACAACACTAAATTCACTGTAAGTGCAATACCAACCCTTTCATAACCAGTGAGGGAGCTTTTGAGCGAACATTACTTTTTTTTTTTTTAGTTAAAAAAATAAGTTACAGAACAATCCAAAGGGAAGTCCCTCAAGGAAAATTCACATAATGACTTCTTAAAAAGATACTGTGATCACTTGTTTTTAGCCAATTACTTGTTTTCTTTTGGCATGAATGTGTTTGAAACTGTGCTCAGAACAGGGGCAAAGTCCTTTCAGGTTCAATGCCATGATGAAGTGTAGGCCAATATGGAAGACATCCCCATTCCAATCAAGTTCTGACTAACAGTGATAATGTTATTGGCTCTGAATCTAGAATGAGTCTCAAGATCTGGCAAAGGCAGGATAAATGAAAGTTTTAAAGTAATTTGGAATAGTTAAAACATTTTAGGAGATTCACAGAAAATTCTGTAATAATAACAACAACAACAACTTTTTCGTTTTAAAGAGCTTAGCATAAATAAATTTTGTGCTGGTTTTGGCTGGGATAGAGTTAATTTTACTCACACTAGCTTGTATCAGGCTATGCTTTGGATTTGCTCTGGGAAAAGTGTTGATAATACAGGGATATTTTAGTTACTGCTGAGCAGTGCTGACAGTCAAGGCTTTTTCTGTTCCTCACATCACCCCACCAAGGAGGGGACTGGGGCTGGGTTGGGGGTGCACAAGAAGTTAGGAGGGAACACAATCAGGACAGCTGATCCCAACTGACCCAAGGGACAGTCCATCCCAAACAATGCCATGATCAGTATATAAAGCTGGGGGAAGAAGAAGGAAGGGGAAAACATCCTGAGTGATGACGTTTGTCTACCCAAGTCACCATTATGGTTGATGGGGCCCTGCTCTCCTGAAGATGGCTGAACACCTGCCTGCTCATAGGAAGTGGTGACTGAATTCCATGGTTTGCTTTCTTTGTGTGTGCAGCTTTTTCTTTTCCTGTTAAACTGTCTTTGTCCCAATTCATGAGGGTTTTTTTTTACTTTTACCTTTCCAGCTCTCCTCCCCGTTGATGGGCTGCGAGGGGCTGCATGGAGCTAGCTGCCACATTTTAACATTACCACAAACTTTTAACATTAGAAGGTGCGGAAGTGGTATTTTCTCTGCTCTACTGACAGGGTGCATGAGCAAAGGGGCATCAGGAGAGAGAAAACATCAGTATCAGAACATATTAAAGCAAGAGGTGATGGGCCGTGAAGTATTGTGTTTAGAACAGATTAAGAATGAGACAGGCTTCAAAGTTAAAAATTTAAGGAAGCACAAGTTTGCAGGAAAGAAGAGTTTGGTGTACCCAAGCTAACCGCTGGAGTGAGACAGTTGCAGGATTACCACACTTGCTTCTGTAATTCAGATTTAAAATCTGGTTAATTTCTTTGTTTTCTCCATGTTTCCACTGAAGTCCCAGAATCCTGGTTCCGGTTCCCCACTGGTTTGTGCCATGGGTAATCACCAGTGCCCTGATTCATCAAAGCTCTCAACTGCATTCTTAAGTTTCAGCACACACCAGCACTCTCAACTCTCGATTATCTATGGGTGGTTTCCCAGATTCAGTGGGTTAACTGTGCTCCCAACAGAGAAAAGCAGTACCCAGTGTTACATGGAGCCTGTAAGACTCTGGGGTCGGGCTGGTGGTTCAAGCACTGCTCTCCTGCTTGATCTATTATCATGAGACCGATGCAAACTAGTTTGTGTTGTATCAAATTTACCCACATAGGACTCAGAGTGCCAGGCAACATATTCCAGTGACACCTGAGTAGCTCTGTCACACGGTTGTCTGCATCAGCATGGTTCACTGTGGGTCAGGCAGACCTGGAGTGCCCTGCCCTAAATCCCTGCAGCATCCCTGCACTGGGCCATCCAGGTGTACCCAGTGTGTCCCAGGGTACCCCCCTGCAGCTGTAGGCCAGGAGAGGAAGAACAGTTGGTGCCCACAGACTTCACTAACACTGCCCACAAGTTCAGAAAGTTAAAGAGGCATTCCGTAGTACTTTGCATTGACAAAAGCAGCGGGCTAGTTTTTAGTTTTTAAGAGTTTCACTTTCAGAACAGAATCCTGCAGCA
Organism: Leptocoma aspasia; assembly: GCA_013399835.1. Lineage (NCBI taxonomy): Eukaryota > Metazoa > Chordata > Aves > Passeriformes > Nectariniidae > Leptocoma > Leptocoma aspasia. The sequence goes on along the minus strand of VXAX01005176.1, from coordinate 1,992,819 downwards.
CCGACAATCAGTACCCAACATGCCAAAAACATGACAGCAACCAGCCTAGTGGGATAGCCAGAAAGTTAAAAACAAAGACTCACGTAGCTTTTAGAAACAGAAAGTACCGGCAACATGAAGGGATTCAGACTACAAAAAAAGTTAAGATCTTCATATGAGACTACCAAAAAAGTTAAGGTTTTCATATAAAACACATTCCACAGTCTTAGGAGAAGGCCCTGAATTTGTACGAATTTTCGAAAACTACATTGTCCCATCATTCCCCCAGTCTATAACAGTGGATAGTATAGGGAACAAATAGAAAAAAAGTGAATAAGAAGATTATGTTTAAAATGCTGGAAATATTGTGGAAAAAAAAAAATCCCACAATTTACAATGAGTTCTGTGACCTGAAATAAAAAGATACTGGAAAAAAAAGATTCAGCCTGATGCCATGAGACATTAAGAAGGAATAGAATTGCTTTAGAGAATGAAGAATGCAGCCATCCACTTCAAGTTTAGATAGATAAAAACCATTACTTAGGGCAAGAGCATTTGTAGAACTATCAATAGAAGAAAACAAATTTAACCCTGGGTAAGTACCTGCAAACAGCACAGGCAGCCAAATTACACAGGGAGAGGATCAAAACAATGAGAAGTTCTAGTGAAGATTAAGTACATAGAGACACATCTGAAAAATTTAGAAGGCAGAGCAGAGACTAAGTGAGAATGCTGGCACTCTGCTCCTGTGCACAGGATCTGGAAAGCATCAGGAAAGGCTGAAAGAAAAAAAAATACACAAACTGTGGACAACTGTGGGAAACAGAACTGCTTTATATACTAATGCCACAGTAATCCTGGGGAAGGAGACTGAGTAGCTAATGTAGTTGTATGGGCAGTGATTGAGGACAGAAAAATTCACTCTAGGAGGAGAATATAGGAGACATAACTTAAGAAAACACTCCTGTGTACAAGTACTACACAAAAGTATCAGCTGTATCTGCAAGTGTGTCCCTGGGTTAAACAGCTAGCTAGATTGCAGCTGGGCTATGGAGCCAGATGCAACATGATCACAATTGTGATGAGCAGCAATATTAGACAGGAAAAATGTGACCGAGTGCTGGTGATGCACAACGCTGCCAACAAGAACATCATGAAGCAGAAGATGCTATCATTTGGCATTTATAGCAGATGACTCATAAGAGTACCACCCACTGCTGGGACACGGGGCAGAGCAAGACACTGATTTGAATGCAATACAACACCACAGCTCCTTCATCTAATACCCTGGGAATGAATAGTCACTGTGGGTCATGCAGTGCTCTGGCTGAGCACATAGGTTAAGTTTCAAAGGCAAGAACACCTAGAAAACAAGGTACAGCCAAGGGGAAAAAAAAAAAAGTTAAAATGCAGGGGGAGGTTATGCTTTGGGAGAGCTACTGAATCCAGCAACGCTGCAAAAAAGCACTGTACCTGTAGAAACTAGCAAAGAATAGGTCAGCCATCCTAGCAAAATAAAAGGAAAAAATAAATCAGAGGCTGTACCTGCTGTACCCCAATTCAAAATTGCTGAGAAAAAAGGCAGAGTAAAGAGGTCAAAATCCATTAGCGCCAGCTGAAGCAATACTATCAAGATATGTTCAGGGCATCTTAGTTTAAGATGATAAAAGTAGGTCTGGCACACTGCCACATCTATTGGCTAGCAAAGACAAGCACCAAGGGCTTGCCTACTGTAAACTGGACCAGACATGAGAAGAGACTGTTGTATTAGCATTGCTGTCACTGTAGAAGATGTTAAGGAAGAGGCATTTCAGGACTGTAAGAACCGGTTTTAGTTATTCCTAAACAAAGCACAGTAGGAGGCTGAAAACTGGTAAGCTGAAATAAAAAAGCAATGTGACTTTCTGCTTTGGACATGGGGACTCACTCCTAAATCCTAAGAAATTCAAGACCCCCAAGAAACACCCAGAAACAAGTGGGCAGAGTATTGACTGTCATTCCAGATTTGATATGCATCAGCAATGTGATGCTTGTACTCAGTCAAAATCCAGCCTTACACAGGGAGTGGAGGTGGTGGGGAGTCTGGAAGTCAAAGTCCAGATAGTGAAAATGTGCAAAGGGAGACAAATTTAAATAAAAATTTTTAAGAATTAAACATTTCAAAAATAAATAAAGTATGTCAAATTGAGAAAGATCTAGTTGCTAAGATGGACTAGGCAAATCTCAGCAGTGCACTTCCAAGCCCACTCACCAGGCACGAGTGAGCAAAAACCCAGCCTCCCCCAGATAAACAAAATAAGCCAACCTCACTTGTGAGATCACCCAGGTGACTACAGCTCATCCATATGCATTATGTGCACCTGGATTTACAGACAGACAAAGCTGCAGTACCCCTGTAAATAGTTGTCTCACTAAAGGCAGCTTCTTTTTGCAACATGGTGTTCTCTCATGCTAATACCCACAATATTGTACATGAAATGCCCACTTGTTCTGTTGTGGCCGCTGCCCTTTTTCCACAGGGTTCCCTCTCCAGTTTCCCAGTAATATCCTTTGTATAGAAGGAAAGAGTCATAAAACAAAAGGTTTTCTCTCACAGCTTTACTTGTTGTAGCCAAATGCATTGCTATCATAGACCCACAAGCAAGTGCAAAATCAATCACCAATACTGCAGTTGTTACTCCCCTGTAGGTACTGCACATACTGTACTTGTTGGTATACATTTGCTCACATACTTTTTTATGTAAATAATTCTATTTCCTGTAAAAAGCAACTGACATATTTTCCTGTGCATTACTGGAATACAATTTAAGTCCTGCACTAAACCATATCACTATGCAGTGCCTGTGTTACTGGTGTGTATAGTACGCACTGTAAAAAAATAATGCAAAAAGCAGCTAAATATTCACCAATAAAAGACCTCACTAGAACTATACAAAGACTTTCATAGACCAAAATCCAGCCTGCAGCAGCAGTACATATGTCTGAAGCAAATTTTTTCTCGCTGACTGAGCACTTACTGCTCCAGCTGACAACAGTAAGTGTACACCCAACAGAATATCTTCAATTTTCGTTCATGTGCCCAGCTTCACTTTGAAATTCCACATTCATGGTTAACAATTTTACGCGTATCCTAGGCAAATAACATTACCAAAAGTACATTAATGCATATATAGATATATACACACATATATATAGTCTGCTATAATGTCAAATAATATTTCATGTGCAAACCAGGCATAGAAAGAAGATATGCACAATTACTTCACAAAAATATTAAACTCCCCTTGCTTCACTAGGAAAATTTTTCAATCATTTTCAACATGGGCCAGCTGTTAGGACTGCAAGTGGACTAAAATGAAGATGTTACATGCTTCAGAAGAGCAGTTATGCAAACACCAGCACTGCAGTCTGGCAGCCCTCTTTGCAGGAAGCAGGACTGTACCTCACCAGAGCTCTTTCAGAGAAAGGTTCCCAAAACCTTGGAAAAAAGTGGGTGGCAGATTTACAAACTGCAATCTGTTGACATGAATGAATAATGTGACTTTACACCAGTGAAGAATACGACCTCCTCTCTATCCCACGTATTTCTCTCTCCCCAGAGCTGAGCCCTGCAAGGAGACCGGAGTAACCGCAGCAGGTAATTACATGTTATTAGTGTTGCATTAGACTGAGTAGCTATTCAGTAAATTACCATGTGATATTAACTAAACCTATTCAGTTGATGAACACAAGAATCAGCCTCAAAGTAGCAATTAACAAATTATTCCTAAACAGGTGTCACTTACAGAGTAAGCCAGGCTATCATTTTTCTATAACTCACCAGGAAAATCCTGACTTCTTCCATACAGTAAACACAATTCAAGCAGATGGTATGTTCTCAAAAGGCAAGAGACCTATACTTAAATCAATGCTGTTGGATGTGAAGGCTTACATTGAAAGTCAGTAGAATTTGTGGCACATCTCCTTAAGACTTAGGAATGATTTACTACTATGCTGAGAGAACAAGCCCAAGATCTAAATCTTGCTCGTTAAACTCCATGCACTCCTGGGGAAAAAAAACAGAGCTCTCGTTTATCCATAGAAAATAGTCACTGACACCTATCATGCTTGGGTTTTTTCTATAGTGGCAAATTATCACAAAAATATTGAGATCCCTGCTAACATAAACAGTGTTTTTAATGCCCCATAGCAGAAAAACACTAATCCGTTGCCTTTTAGTCTTGATCTTGCAAAAAGTCGGTTCTCTGTATAATTTCCCTGCTCTTTAGAGTGATTTATGTACATCTGATGCTGAGTCCCTTGAGTTACTGAATGCTTGAACACATGAAACACACTGACAGATCAGAGTCTGCTTTAAACCAAACATTGCTGCAGAAAGCAAAGGCTGAATGGATTGAAAATGTACATAGGAGAAAAATGGCCCCGAGTTCTTAACGTGAAGTCAACAGCTCCCTTTATAAGACCCATTTAATCGGGCTTTGTTAAGACAGTGTTTTCACAGCAGGAAACATTCGCCTCTGAAACTGCGTGGTTCAGTTTTTGTGCCTGTGTACCCGTGGCTCACCCCGTGGGTGAGTCCGTCCATCCATCCATCCATCCATCCATCCATCCATCCATCCATCCATCCATCCATCCATCCATCCATCCATCCATCCATCCGTCCATCCGTCCATCCGTCCATCCGTCCATCCGTCCATCCGTCCATCCGTCCATCCGTCCCAGAGCTCGCGGTCCCCGGCCGCGGGCACGGCGCGGCCAGAGCCGCTGCCCGGGCGGGGCCGGTGAGTCCCGCCCCTTCCCGGCGCCAGGCGCGGGCTGGCAGCAGCCCCTGCTGGCGACCGGGCGCAGGGAGAGGCCCCGGGAATCCGGCACCGGCATCCGCCTCCGGCGATCCGGCCGACGTTCAACGCCGAGCCGGCTACCCCAGCCGCAGCTGGGCATCTCTGCCTGTGCGAGGAGTTCTTGCACGGCATTAAACACTGGCAAAAGCCCGCTCGTATTTTCCTTGGAAGTGTTGTAATTTTCTTCCTTCCTAACTCCTTAGAAAAGTACTCTAGAAGTTCCTCCAGGTTTTCAAACTTTTATCTAAAGATACCTGTGAAAGGTAACCAAAAACTATGTTTAATGATGTGAAGAGGCACCACTGAGGTGCAGGCAGATGTGCATAGCCTGCAGTCACGCTTCAAAAGCCCAGATAGCACAGATCACATAGCACAGATCACAAACTCAGACTTCTGCTGGATAGAATGCAACAAATTGCAGCATATACATACTAATGCTTTGTTACACAAACCATATAACTGAGAAGAAAAGCCCTCACAGAGGAAGAGAAAATGCACTCATTGTTTTAAGGCATAATACAGGGCAAGAGCACACTAAAAGTCGCTGGAAAGTAAAGCCAATCCCCAGCACCAACGTACTCATTTGCTGTCTTAATTTGCTGGTAGAAGAGTTGCTGAGTGAAGATCATTTTCCAATTGATGTGATTAGTATAAACAATTTTAGCCTTCATTACCCACTACATTTAGTTTTTCATGTGAGTATTTTTCCAAGCCTTTGGAAATGCAGAAATTACAAGCATCTTAGAGCAGAACCCCAGCTCAACGGCAGAAACAGCAGCTATCTGATTTAACACCGTACCAATTTACTGCAATGTCTTTCATACATCTGGCACAGCAGACTCACCTAACCTCAAAAACCTATTCCTAAAGAAATCACAGTCATTACACAACCAGGTAAAGAGAATGTTTTAAAATTAAAAGCTTTTAATCGTCTTGAAAGTAAATTTGTTCCAATGGACAGAAAGTTAGAAGCATAAACAACAGTATTATATTGTAAACAGTGTAACAATGTTTACAGCTAAAAAAGGAACATGTCTTTTGACACAAAACACCTTACTGACTTTCTGATTGTTCTGAATTTGCATTTTCCCTTTGCTTTGAAATTAAAGCCAAAGTTTTTCTGAAGTATTCTTTCATGATAAGAAAACCTACCTTATCTTATGGCAAATTAACTTTATCCTGGAGACATGGGCGGGGCTGAGAACATCATGATTGGGAAATATCACATTTCCTCACTTTCACCCTTCTTCCAATTCACCTGGGGCTGTTTCCTCCAAGATTTTTTTCAGCAGCATGAAGAGACAGAGCACAGGAGGCCACCAGAAGACACTGCTTGAGGAGCACAGAGCTGGTCTTCTCTTGAGCATGGTCTGCCAGAAAGCAACACCCCATCTTCCAAACTGGGTCCAGTTTATGGAGAAAGAATATTCACCCACCTACCACCTCTGAATACCTCCAGAAACTTGCAAACACACTTTCTGCTCAGATAAGCTGGTGGTTTCTGTTAGGAACACTGCAGGACACCATGTTTAAGTGTAATTTTGATGACCCTAGAGTTGGGGGAATTCCCTGATATATGTGGCACAGCTTGTGCTGGTGCATGGAGCCCAGGCAGACCACCTACTGAGAAAGTTACAGCGACAAGCAGGGCAAGGGATGTGCCTTCCCCCTATCCAACAGGTACCAGTGAAGGGAGGACAGATGCATCCTCCTAATAAGGAAACAGCTGAGTGGCAAGAGCTAACACAGCCCAAACTCTTGATGGAGAGCCTCAGGTCCCTGCAGGTCCCAGATTTCTGCTCCAGCTAATTCAAACCGAGCTCATTGTCAATCATCACTTGGAAAAACCATACCCATGGGGACAAGCAGGCACCCAGCTAGACCAAATAGACCTCCCATTTTCAACTTTGACTTAAAGTGAAAGCAAATATTTAGTAAAGAAATCTCTTTTTTGAACTCATCATAGGTACAAGTGGTGGAGAGGTAGAGAGCTGTGAATTTCTCCACAGTTAAAAGATCTGTAGCTGTGGTTTGATTTGCCTAAAGTTGACCATCACAGGAGTACCTTAAACAAAATCTAAAATGCACTTGGACTGGTCAAAATTTTCCCAACAAGTTCTGCACAAACAAAAGCTGACCATTGAGGGAATCAATTTTCTCAGTCATTGAAGTCACAGAGTCTTTTCCTCCTTTTCTTTGAACTCTAAATTTCTTTGGCCTTTACCTTCCACTACAGCTACTTACACTCTCTGTATTTACAGCCTCACAGTCTTTTACAGTTAATAGGGAGTGTGGTAGTTCAGCAGGGAGACTGCCCAGCCATCAAATTGTGGGGCTGTAGCAAAGCTGGGTGCCACCTACCAGTTGGTTCAGGGAACTGACCAGCAGGAGTTTGATTTTAAGTATTAGTTTGCCCATCATGCTGAGGCTTTTTTCTTGTTTGAAGCAAATTTTAAATCCATGCAAATCCTCCTTACAGCATTAATGCAACAAAAATGGGACATACAGAGTTTCTAACATGATAATATTTGAAAATCTTGAGTAAAAGGAAGCATGGAAGCAGATGAGAAGAAACAGAAACCCTTTTTTCTCCCTCACTACAGGCTCTGCTTTTTTTTTTTTTTTTTTTCTTTTTTGGCAATTGTACATGGAATTCCCCCTTCAGTCAGTGCAAGGTTTTCCACTGATGAGCAGTAGGGTTTTTGTGGCTGGTCTGGGGGGAGAAATAAAATAAACAAACAAAGAAGCACATATACAAGCTCTCAGACAGAATATAAGTCAGATGTTATTCATCAACTGTGAGTTACCATATCTTAGTGAAAATAGAGCAGCAATTACTTTCTGTTCTGGCAGCACCTTACTTTGGTGGCTAGAATTTAAAATGTACAAAGTACTAAATTTGTGTTGAGACTTAATTTACTGTAAAAGATCAAGTTTCTAGCAGGGAAGGGTTCCACCTGTGGAGGATGACTTCATGGCTTTTTTCAGAGCCTCCGCAAAACCCAAAGGCCTTGAGAAAGCAGATTTCACCCACTGTTGGCTAGTCCTACCCTGGTTCTACACCACCTCCTGCATCCCCACTAGAGAGTCTTTACGTTTCTCGCTCCAAAAACAGACCAGAAAATTGTCTGCAAGCTCTTCCACCTCTCTGTTAGTAAGGATTTGTATATACTTCTCCTGCTCTGCCATGTTGAAGCATCCAGCTGCCTTACAACCTCTTGGTCTCATTCTCTCAGGTTCAGTCTCAAAGGAACGTTCTGCAAACGCTTGCTTTTGCAGATACACAGGATACACCTTTTGGTTGTAACACTTGAGTGCAAGACCAATTCACTTTGTTAATTATTTAATCTCCAGCTACAGAGTTTGAACCAAAGGGGAAGATGCAATTAGAAAATAAAACTAAAATATACACACATATACACACACAAGTACTTCTCTGCATGCTTAAAAATAAAAGAGCGGGCTCAGCCAGAAAGGACTCCAAGCACTCCTACAGGTAAATTTAGTGAATGTATTTTTGGGAGGTTGCTGACACAGAAAACAAGCAGAACATCAGGAACCACCGCACTTCACAGAAACCTCTTTTTCATCTTGCAGAAAGTTGTTTTGCCTTGGCAGTTTATATTTTAACCTCTATATGATCACACTGAAAAAAGCATTACTTCTCTTCATTATTCATGTTATTATTTGAAACAAAAGAAGTAATAAACATTCCACATTTATACCCTGCTCTTCCTGTATACTTTTAACTATTCTCAGACAGTTATCATGCCTAATTTTTGCAAAGAGCTCAGGCCCAGCTGCCCAGGACATACACATATATTAGTCATGTGGCAATGAGCTCCCATTAGGTAAATCAAATTTAAATTCTACTCCAAGACAGAGCATTTCAGTCACTGTCTGCATGTGCTTAATTGGTAGACTATGAACAGAAAGTGAAAGCCATATTAGTAACAAGTTAGCCTAGGTTTCAGTGTTTGGGGATGAGAGCAAAAATCCTTATGATTTATTGTTAAAGCTCAGACAGAGGGCACTTTTCCCTGTATTATAACTATTTGCATATGAAAGGTATACCAGCAGCTTTTGTAGCATTTACATGTACAAAAACCATGCAAAAAACATGTTGTGATCAGTAACTGATACAACCAGGCTAAAAACATCATCATCCTTCATTGACAAAACCCCAGAATGAGATATTTCAAAGCTCCCTAGGAAGATTTTTCATTCATTTTTAGAGGACACATGTAGATAAACTGACTAGACATTCATTTTAAATTGTATTTTCAACACGTCTGGGATCTGTCTAAAGTCTCCTGAACAATTAGTCATCTTTTTAATTAATCTGGAAGAAAATATGTTTTTTCTGATTTCTGGGATTTTGCATTGTCAGCTAAAATTATCTTGCAGTTGCTCTTTTGGCAAAATGAGATTTTGCAATCTGTGCTTTTCAAATCAGAAAGAGGTATGTTTTGCATTTTAATTTGGTTAAAGAAACAGACAACACCAACCTTCATTTAGAAGATCCTGAATTCTGACAGGAGGGGTAACCAAATTACCAATTCAACTCTTGCAGCAGCAAACATCATTAGCATTGGCCATGAAGTTCAATTAAACAGATCATACAAAACCTAACAGGCTGAAATCCCGTTACCCTTGAAGCTGACAGCAAAAATCTCACAGATTCCAGTGGGTGCATCAGTGTGCTACAGCCTTGACAAAGAAACCACCTGGGGCTTTGTAATGCACAAAGGAGCCACTTTCTTAAGGACATGCATTACCTACATATGATCCTATCCAGTCATAAATGTAATTTTCTTGGTGCTGTAGAGGAGGTGCCTGAACTGATTTGCAGTGTTGCTAGAAAAGATGGACAAACCACCAAGAGACTCTACAGCAGTCTTCTAATAATGCCTGCCTTTTACAGAGACTGACCTCTTTTCACCTTGCTAAAAGCAGTAAGTAGCAAGTAATAGATCTTGTCAAAGGTTACTCTGTAGAATAACCTCTGGAGATATTAGATAGAGGTGTCCAGAGAAATACCACAAAGGTGCTGACAAGGAAACCAAAGGGATTATGATTAGGAAGTGTGAATAAGCTAAGGTTTCAAACATACTCAGATTTTGGTTAGAAATGCTGAAGTACAGGAAGGAAATGTTCTACATACCATCAAACCACCAAAACACACACTTGAAAAGACAACTTAAAGAGCCATCATATGGAGATTAAATACTACACAATCTCAGAAAAGCAATTCCACACAACTAGAATAAGCCAGAATTTCTTCCTCATCAAATCCTAGTATGTCTCCTGATAAAAAATGAGAAACTAATCTGCGCAAAGGAAAAAAAAAAAGCCATACCTAGGAAACATTAATTGTTCCTTCAGCTCTCTTTTAATCCATCCTTGAATATTCAAATTAATCAGAACTTCCACAAGATAACTCCCAGTAAGAGAAATCCATTTATGTCATCTACATTTCCCGTAAAGAAGAAATACATTTTAAAGGACCCTTAAAACCTAAGCCAGTAGCATAACTAAAAAAGTCTCTCCATTTACTCCAATTTCTGAACTTCTCCATTTACTCCAATTTCTGAATTTTAACAATTATGCAATGATTTAATTAACAAAAATTCCAAGATATTTCTGACAGTATTCTGACAGTATTTCTGACAGTAGAAGACAGCCTCTCCTAAATTTACTCTCAGCAAAGGTGCTGTACAAAGACTTGGTTTCTTTCAGCTAATCTTTTTCTGATCCCATCAGTTGATTACATTGATTTTGCAATACCCTCCAGGGAAGGAAATCATCTTCCCTGTTCCAGTCAGATCAGACCAGACCAAGTCTTAGGAAATATTTGGGAGATGTGGGCAACAAAAGGCCTCTACCCAGCTATTTGAAGTTCTCAAACAACACAGCTTTCCAGGAGCTTGTCCCTGTCTTATATGCACAGAACTATATTGTTCAAATAGGAAAGGTAAAGAGACCCTAGCCTCACAAGCCAAGAGCAGACAAATGAAGGCAGATAAATATGAGTGTTTGCATCAACCTAAAATACTTTATTCATCTTTTAAAAAAACTCTGAAAGATGTAGTGCCTTATGTCTTCCTTAATATAAATAAATTTTCAAAGAAGATTTACCTCATTTTGAAAAAATGTCAAAATAGAGTATTTTGACTTTTTCACATAATTTTCTCCTCTTTTATCTTGGCTGAAGCTACTCACAAAATTTTATCTTTAACTGTGCATGCTTTCAGGCCTCCATTCTTTTCAGCAAAATTCTTTGTGTGAAAGTCTTTGGTGAATATTTTTTTCCCCTCAAAAAATGTCACTAGCCTGGCTGCAAACGCCAGATGTCCTCCCCTCCAAAGAGGACAGAGCTACCAACTTTAACCCCTGGCTACTGCTACTTGATTTAACTCAGGATTGGATGGGGTGCAGAAAAAAACCCTGTGGCCCAACTGTCTCCTCTACATAACGGCAAGGAAATCCCCTCTATGCTAAATATGGGCCTTAGCAAGAGACAAGAGGTTCTGTCAAGACCTTACCACTTCTCCAGCCATCTCACATGCACCATACTTGAGAGCACAGGTAGAGTTGGTCGTTAGGTGGAGAAATAACTGGCATTTTAATGGGGGCACCAAAAGGGTGATTGTTTTTTGGCATATATTTTGAAGATGATTATTAGGAAAGCACTAGGTATGTGAGGCAAGTGATATCCACAGCATTACAAAAGGCTGAAAAAAGTACTCCTGTTTGGATTTGCATTTAACTCTTTCACAACCAACCTTTATCAAGAATGTTATTTCCATGGCATGGACCACTTGCTTTCACCTCTTTCTCGTCTAACAATAAGCTACACAATTTACTGCTGTGTATCATTTACTGTGTAAACAAGAGTCTGTCTCTACAAACGAGTTGCCAAACTGCAGACTTGTGTTTTTTCTCTTAAAATTCTGTGATGTCAGGCTACAAAAAAAGATATTTTACAAAATCCATTCTCCATGCAATACCTGCCCATTCCACGTGCTGCAGAGCACATACCTGTCTATAAATGTAGACGTGGGCATTCCCCTGTCCAGCACTTTCTAAGCCCTGGAGCCAAGTGAGAAATTTGTTTGAAATCTTGCTTGGGCTTTCTGAAAGCACCTGAACTCTGGTGGCTGCAATTTTATTAGTTGGGAGAGGCATAAGGTAGATCTCACTGCCACAGTCACACAGCCGCATGGCTCAGCAGCACTCCCAATGCCACATTTTTCCCTGTTCAAGGAAGGCTGTTTCCTCAAAAGAAAAGATACAACAAGGAGCTCTGTGTATCCAGTATGTCAAACCGGATACACAAAAACTTGCAAAGCATCCTCAGTACATTTAAGCTATCTGACACCAACATAGCAAATTCAAATTTAAAAAGAAAATCAAATCTATTTTCATGACTAGCTTGATAAAACAGTCATCATCCTGCCTCTTATTGTCCTCATCATAAATTAATTTAGAATTAATTACAATGCTGAAAATATTTCTTCTAAGCTCCTTCTGTGCCTAAAAGCTTTCAGCCTGCTGAAAAGCTTTTGGCTGACAGTGCACTGACTCAAAACTCTGAAATGAAAACTGGAAGACTGATGGCCTAGAAATAGGCTGTCTCAATATTTTGGAATAGCAACTTTTTGGCAAAAAAATTAGTATAGAATCAGACACCATGAGAGAGAAAATACAACATGTAGCATCCTGACTGCTACAGAGGGAGAAATGTTTTTCAGTGTTTCCTTGTGTATCCTGCAAGCTCCACTCAATGTAGATAATCCAGTAAGAAGTAAGGCCACCACACAGCAGTAAAACAAACTATCTGGAACTCCTAAATTTTAGGGTATTATTAAGTCGGTTGACTCATCTGGGATCCATTGACTTTAACTGTTTCTGTTAAAAACAGACCACTATAATTTTTGCTGAGGAACAAAGAAAAAAAATGTTAGGGGCATGCACATAGCTGATAGCTTATTTTTCACAGCACCTATTTGACTACACATAGCTGCATTCATTAGTCCCAAAGCTTTTTAACGAACATTAGGGAATACAAAATCATTCTTGATAACATTAAAGGTCACTTTCAAAAGAATAAAATTCCCTATTTTGTGTAATGTAATGGAGGCAAGAAATGTTATTCTCCAAAGCAGGATTTTTGTATCATTGAGGTATATGCAGAACTCTTCATGTTGAAGGATTCCTTGAAGGCTACAGAATTAGAGCACATACTTTTTTAGCTCTCTGTTGAAGAGCTGAAGCATATCTTGATCTTTAACAAAGAGAGCTTTACTCCCAAGAACTTGTTAGCAGTTTGAATTAATGAAGAATTAAGTTTGATCTCAGCAGTTCTACTAAACTTTGGAGAAAAGGAGCCCAATGACACTAGCTCCTGAGTGCCCTCAGCAACCACTGACCTCAGTGGGAATTGAGATTGGTTCTACTTTTGATTGACACAGCACCTTGCAGAATTAGATCCAATCCCCTTCCCTTCCTCCTAAGAATGTATTTTTTACCATTAGCCATCTGATTTTTATTTTGCTTTGACCAAAGATGAAATGAATGTAGATGTTTTGGTGCTGACAACCTCCCTGTCAAATTATATAGTGACTTCTCATGCTAAAACTTGTTTGTTTTCACACCATCATCACTGATGATCTCAGCACAGCAGCGCTCCGAGAATAATGGTTTAGTCAAACGCAAAGCCAGCAGAAGGAACACAAAACAATGTGTGCTTATATAGGGCCTACATAAATAGTGCTTTTTAAAAATGTTTGGCAATGAAATAATAGTTGTGGGCTTGTTTCATTTTTTTTTTATAAAATAATCTCTGAATTTTTAAGGATCCAGAGACTTTGCACACCAGAGTGCAAAGGGCCTAAAAATATTTGTTATAGCCTCTCACAAAAGAATATACATAGAAGATGCCCTTTGTGTGCCATTAATAATCAACCATGGGCCAGACCCTCACTCCACACAGTTTCAGAGAAGTCAAGCAATTTATACCAATGTACAAAAGAAACAGAGCTGACCCCTCACATGCTGGGCCAAGTGAAGAAAATTGGAAGCAAGTAAGTGTACGTGATTAGGGCTGGGCAAAGTGTGGGTTGTACACTGGACACTGTCTATTTATCACTCTTTACAATGTTTTTCTTTACTCAAAATTCCCTGTTTATTGCTGTTTAAAAAACAAAATCAGAGCAGCTCAGGCAGTGATGATATTTTTCCCCTCTTTCTCAAAGACTTTGTTCCCACTCTCAGACCAGCTTGGGAGCTATGCAAGATGCCCAAGTGGCCTGGGTGTTACTTTCCAGTGCTGCAGACAAATATTCCAATTTATTAAAACTGCTGAGCCACACTGCCTCCTCACTTCTTTCACCTTTTTTTTTTCAAATACTAAAAGAAAACCTAAAACCTCCACATATAAAATGTAACTGAGTCTAAGGTGTTACTTCCAATTCACAGCTGCATCGTTAATAGTGAAAATGCACATCATATTTAGGAGCAGAATTATACCTTGACATGTTTAACTGAAAACCTTGGTGGGCTTTTCATCTATGTTGTGCAAGCCTGAGGCCAGAGTGGTGACTGTCACAGCCAAAGAGACACAGACAGATAGATGATGGAGAGTGCAGACTGCGCACCCACACATAAAGCGCATGAGAGGAAGGAGAGTGCACGGAAGGAATATTAATTGAGCAGAAAATGAGTATTCTCAATATCCCCCTGCCCCCTTAAAAAGTAGCCACGAGATGAGGAGAGCTGCAAACACGTTCATCTTGGGGAAACAGCCGTCCTTAACGTGACATGTAAGGCTATTACTTTAATAATGGGATTTGCACAGCGCAAAACTGATAGGCTATGTTCAGAATAGACCCCATGAATCTGATTTTCTTCTCAATGAGTATTATTGCCTTTGGTAACTCCACAGATTTCTATAGAGTTGCTCCAGATTTGTATCAGGGTGAGTGGAGAATTAGGCTCTACTATGATATTTTTTAAATCCACAAGAATGTAATTCTACTTACCCAGTCTTACCCATGGCTCTTTTGATCCTTTCTACTTTCATAGCAAATTATTTACAGAAGCTTGTCTTTTAAAGATTCTCATCAAAATAGTTAAATTACTGCTTTCTTTCACTTTTTGTGATAAACCATCAATTACTTGAATTTAACCCATTTTCATGCCTGAGTCCATGTAGTGCTTTACTAGCGTTGGAGAATGAAAGGGCAGTACAGGAATTGTAGAAAGTGGTTTAAGTTTTACATCATTCATTTTGTTCTCCCACTGCCTTTTTAAAATACTTTTCCGTCACACATCCAGTAAAAGAAATTTACACTGGCCTTATTTAATAACAGATACAAAAACAACTTTTAAATGCTACACTGATGCACTTAAGGATATGGAAGTAAGAAAAGAAGGAAAATTCCTTAACTTGCTTTTAACTACAGAATCTCTTTTTCCCTCATTTTGTGCACTCTAGAAAATTATGAAAGTCTCTACAGATGTTGATCCTGATCTCTTCAACCATTAAGAAAAATATGCAAATGCCATTCTCCCCCTGCCCAAATCATCCCCAGCAAAATGTGCTTTTTTTTTAAGTCACAAAAAATTAAGTTGATGTCATGATTGAAATTATCACAAACTCTTAACCAAAATTTCTTCTTCCTAAAGCATTTATTCAGTAATGAAGTTAAACAATAGGTAGGAAAAGATAGCCCTGAACAAAGCAATTTGTGATCTGTTTCTACTCCATTGCTCCACTTTTAGTTTTTACAGCCATCCCAACAAAATAGGTTTCCTATAAGTTACACACTGGCAAGCCCAAATTTCTAACACAGACAGTGGCATTTCTGGACAAGCACAATTCCAGGCTCTTGGCCATCACACCCTCAGGTCACCTTTGGAGTTCCTGCTGGGGACCTAAAAAAAAATTGTGATAAACTCATTCACTGACTTGACCAGAACCAAAAGCAGATGTAACCAAACCAATTGCCCAAAGTTAATTCAGAGTAGTACCTATGGAGGTATGATTTACTATTACAGAATCACAGAACTGTTTAAGTCAGAAAAGTCCCTTAAGATAATCAAGTTGAGCCATTAACCCAACACTGCCAAATCCGCTACTAAACCATGTCCCCAACTGCCACACCTACACATCTTGTAATTACAATTACCTCCAGGGATGGTGACAACCATTTCCCTGGGCAGCCTATTCCAATGCTTGACAACCCTTTCGGTGAATAAATTTTTCCTAATATGCAAGCTAAACCTCTCCTGGTGCAACTTGAGGCCATTCAGAATTTAAAGCTCTGCACCTAGTAACAGAGTATTGCTGTTGAATAAAAGCTTTTTGAAAAGTTAAGTGAGAGGTATATTTGGACTGAGAATGATTGCAAACTAGTTCAGCCATGACTGATTTACTGGCAGCTGATTTGCAGCATCAGTGCATGACCAAGTGACCTACTAATATCACCATCCATATCTTGGAGCGTTTACTTAGGCAGAATATTACCCCACAGGTAGTATTTTCAGCACTCCAGAACTGAACGATTTAAAGGACAGAAAAGGGAAAAAAAAAAAAAGAGAGAGAGAGTACAATACAGTAACATCTCAATTTATTGCTTACTGTTATAGCTATTCTATACAATGCATCCCAAATCCAATCCCAGACTCTGTTTATTGTGCTACAGAGCCCCCTGTGTTGAGCTTATTAGCTAGCATTCCTTACACTAGACCAGCAGGAAAAAAAAATCAGATGTTAGATCTAGGAACCACTGGTCCGGGTTGATTTCTCAGGAAAGACAAATTAGTTTCTGGGTACTTGCAAACAGCTCAGAAAAAGGTGGTGACGAACAATGCTCCCTTACATGCAATAAGAGTAACTAAAGGCACAAGCCTACAAAGTAAACAGGAAAAAAGGCAGCTTCCTCTAAATGAGAAAAGATAGGCCAAATTAATTACATATCTCTGTATTAACTTTAGGCAGTGAATTTAAGGATGACTAGTCTGAACTCAGTACATCCCTGGACAGAAAACTGAGACTGGGACCAGACAATTCAATTGCATTGAAATGGTGTGGTGAGTGGTGGCACACAAAGACAAGGCCTTAGGAAGGAAAGAAGTTGAGATGAGAGAAAAGCAAGCTGCTTGAGAAAACACTGCAAAGGTTAAAAAGGCAGTAGAAACTATTTGTAAAGTTTATGTGGGGTAGACAGCTGCAGGTGAGATCAAACCATGCCCAATTCCTGAGCTAGCAGAGGTCTCAGTACCCCAGGAAGAGCAATGAAAACATTCAGAGTTAAGAAAAGCAGAATCAGCTGGCAAAGGTACGAGAAGATTTGTAGTATTTTTTCCCAATTAAATTCAAATCTCACTCCTTCCGGCTTCTTCTAAAGACGTTGCCATTTTTATCACCCAGAAAGTGGAGCCTTCTGGCCAAGCAGGGCTTTACCCCACACCTAAAAATCACCTTACGTGGCAGGGTGACATGACAGTGACATGAGCGGTCTCAAAGGAAGAGATTATTAAAACCACACACCTACACAAACACTGCTGGTGACAGTGTTTCAAGGCATTTATTCTGCAGTAGTGTGTGGGACCGACTTCTTGAACAAATTCTCAAAAAACTATAAGGTGGAAACAAGAACCAAAAGCAAAACATGTTTTAAGCTAAGGAAATTGTTGTAAGCCTTCAATGTTTTACTTTGAAAATCCTACAGCCTTCAGGAAAATCCTTGGAAAATCTCTTTGTGTTTATGAAATAGCATTTGATATCACTACCTAAAAACCTACAATCCAGTGCAACCAACCCTTTCTTAACTCTCTAAGGGCAAATAACACCTGCATTTCCCATGCAACAGCTAGTAAAGAAACACTGACTCTCAGTAATTTTAATTACAGACTAAAATAACACCTCAGTGAAAAATAGTAAATTAAGTATTATTTTAGAGTTTCAGGGTTGCCCTGTCAACCTGAGCCATAATAGGAGCAAAGCAATCAGTGCACAAACAAACACAAGAGGTCCACAGATTTAAAAAGACACAAGAGCTTATCTGCTTCAACAAGTCCTTTCATCACATATCCAAAACAATTATTTTATGTATGTTATGTTTTGCTTGTTATGTATACCTGAGACTATTTAAATAATTTATTTGATTGTATGTGTAACCAAAACAAAAAAAGTATTTCCATAACAGGATTTTGTTTTTAGATGTCAAGTCTACAGAAGCTAATTTCTGTACTTAATGCTATAACATAGCTGAAGTTAAAATACAGCATGATAACATATTGTCTGAGATCACTGTTTTGTCTGTGTCAAAGAATATTACACCTTCAGAATTGTAAATTAGCATAGTAATATGACTTTTGGTAAGAGGAAAAATTATGTTTTCATAGTTCTTATTCCAAATTGTTGCTTTAAATTTGTGATTAACTTTGATCATTTCTCAAGGCAGAGAAATGCAAAAGCCCTAAAAGTTATTTTTTAAGGCTAGAGCCCTAAAAGCTCTGGAGCATTATAACTTGCCGAGATAATTTACCAAGAAATAAGGGGGTTGGGGATGAAGGATGGGGAGATAAGGGTTAAATAGCTTGCAGCATGGAGAGAGGGCAAATCAACAGAAATTGAGATGTTGCAGAGTGACCTACCAAGCTCTCTGATCAGCCCTGTAGTTAGTACTTAGGACTGACAGAATCTCAAAGCATTTTAAATATTTCCACTGGGACTCCTACGTATTTGTATCAATGAGAGTTTACACATGGAAGATTAAGCCAAAAAGGCTGGCTCAGTTATATATGTCTGCCTATTAATTTGATTAGCATGAGATAACCAAAACAGAATCAAAGCAAAAGAAATCACCTAGACCTGTGAAGCAGAACTGAAAGACTTGTTGCTTTATACCCCTGCTTTTCCAGCAAATGCGTCTACTGAGTAGAGTATTCCTGCAATAAGTTACAAGAAAAATCAATGTTCGGGGGCCTTGAGAAAAAAACCCAGTTTGTTCCAATAATAAATCACATGGTCCTTAACAATAATTTTTAAATGTTTGAAGTAAAAACAGTTTTGTTCTTTTATTGCAAAATCTTGTCCTGAAGTAGTTTTCTCATAATAAAGAGTTTATAAGAAAGACAGTCACGGGAATTAAAATTAAGCTTGAAAGACAGCTAATAATACATAAATATAGGTATAAATCCTCAAAGCAACAGGTTTATAGGAAATCCTGAAAGTTAACTAATGGCAGAAATTAGAGGCACAGGATGACAAAGAGTAGAGGAAAAGTCCTTGACTAAAGAAATTGCTTTAAAAGCGACAACAACCCTGCAAGAATTCTTCTAATATTAAAGATCCTCATGCCCTGATTAGGGGCACAGAGACAGGTTTTTAGAGGGGGCCACAAGGAGACAAGTTAATAACCCAGTTTCAAATCATCCTGCAAGACTTACTGAGCTCAGAGAGATTCTGCCCACACAGAGTTGAAAGGTTTAATATGTAAAAGCTGCCTTCTGACGGCACTGGGAGATTACCTCTCTCTTATCAACTCCAGAGTGAACTCTAGCTCTCACAGCAACGATCTTTTACAGAAGATTCCTCAGCAGTGAGCAGGATAAATGTGATTGCAGCACATTTTAGATTCTCAGTGTGAGGAAGTGAATATCAAATTTAAAAAGCACCTATTACTCTTTATCTGTGTAAGTCATTCTGCTAAGTGGTGATATAAATAAAATTACATGTACAATCTCGCTTCTATCTTCTCTTTAAATGTATATACATGGTTTCTTTCCCCTTACATTCCCTGGGTTAAATTAGCAGAAGAGGAGTGTGATAAATTGAAGCTGAACTATAAATGGGTGTTTTGGAAGGGGGAAAAGGTTTCCGCTTGTTCTAAATGTGTAAACTTTTAAAAATATTGCAATTTTAAATCCTGGAAAAGTGCCATCCAATATTCACAACTGGCAGGCAGCGCTTATTACCTTTTTTATACGCTATTACAAAACTTTTTGATTTTAAACATTAGCCCAACTATTCCTAAGAGTCCCCAATTAAGGACGTAACAATAGGAGACTACAGCCATTTCTTTTTCATGCCATAAGTTCATTATTTCTATTTCCTGTTTCACTCAAGTGTTTCTTTTAAAGTTTTGAAACTTTGATGATCTCCACAGTTGAAACCAAACATAAATCCCATGCAAGCTAATGGGACAAAGGAAACCCCCAAGTCTATCGACAGCAGTAGATACTTCTTCCCAAGCCATATATAATTAAGAGTAATGAAAAATCCCTGGTTAGTTATCATAAAAACAGGCTCCTTACCATAATCTGTAAAGCACAGTCAGGTCCAAGTTGTTTTGTTCAACAACCACACCAACTGTTCCTTCTTTTTAGTGACTTATTAAAAAAAAGAAAAAGACTCACTTTGCCAATGATAGCTGGGGGAAAAACTCCCAAGTGCTTTCAGGCTTCATTAATTAGGGCCATCAGAACTGTACTTCATTTAAGCAGTACAAAACAGTGCAATCAAGAGTTATGTCCTGGGCTGTAGCTATTTGCCCCTCTCTCGTTCTCTTCTTCTTTCTCTCACCATCTCTTTCAGAAAACGAGACTAATTTTTCCAGCAGCCTTTAACTCCCTAGATTAACTGAAGTGGAAAATGTGACTACAAACTCATAGCACTGTCTAGCCTCCAACCCAGCACAGAATCAACTTTGTTGTAAGTGTTGAAGGACACCTAGCAAGCTGCTACTTGCTAAGTTCATAACCCAGAAGCGTAGATTTGCACACAACAGGACTGCGCCACCTAGTTAGCTGCCAGCAGCAGGCTTTGGAAGCAGATGCCTCGGGATGCAGGGCTTTAGCCCTTGGGAATGTTCAGTTTCTTACAGACTCAATTGTGGTTGGCGTTTTTTATAATAAAATATCACTACTGAGATAATCCACATCTAGTGGATATGGGAAAATTTAGGCTATAATAGCGCAGCAAACTTCTACATCTATCTTTGATTTACAAGATAAAAGCAACTTTTAAATTAAAGAGCCTTTCTGCTAATAGAGCTTATTATGCCAGAGACAGGAATGATTTTCCTAGAAAGTTGTCCCTGTGTGCATGCCTATTATCTTTGCTTTCCCCCTTCCACTAATGAGCATTTATCTAAAGAGCCTGTTAATCCTCTGATGTGTGCTTCTGGTCAGAGGTAACAGTTTGAATAAAACCACTAATCACTTATCACTAATCACTGATCATTAATCACACTTTTCCCTAGTGCTTTGCGACCTGTACAGCTCCCTTTAGGATTAAGAAGTCACAAATAAGGAGTTTAGCCATTTTTTATTAAGAATTTCCAGCTTTTGATACCGACAACTTCATTCGCCACATGAAAGTTACAAAACACTGAGCGGGGACTTTCACCACAGTACACTTTTATACTGAAAATAAACGGTACCTTTATGGAAGCATACCTCCTCCAGCAAAATTCCCACAGATTACCCAACATTTTTGCATTCGGCTCTCACTTTCTACCTCTCAATTTTCTTTCAGTCCAGTTTCTGGATTATCCCTGCATGTATCTTAGAAAGTTTTCCTACACCACTGTTCCTTGATGCACTGCTACTAGTCCAAATGGCCAGACAAGGAAAGTCTGGTGCACAGCAGCGGGTGAATCTTTCTCTAAAAACTGCAGTCTCAAGAAAAGCCCAAGTAAGATGCTTCACAGTAATTATTATTCAATTCTGTTCAAGCTTCAATTTCATCTAGCTAAGCACTGTTTCTTACTGATATATGGAAATCTTCTAATCTTGCTGCTTAAATCACTTCTCATATCGGTCTGGATTTAAAGAAAGAAAAAAAAGAAAAACCAAACAACATATGGACATTTCATTTTCCTTTATTCCTACACCCATCTCTGAAACTACCTCTCTCTTTCCAATTATAAAGCTTATATTGAGCCCTGGAGATGAAGGATCACTCACCATGCTCGGACATAAATAATAGAGGAGGCAGAGTTTAGCAAGTATTCCCCTTACACTCCTGCAGCTCTTATCGTCCTGAAAACTTCGCTGGGGAGAGAGAGACCCCTGTAAGAGAGGACAGTAGCGGGGGAACGCGGAGCTGGTGAGGGGATGATGAGCGGAGTAGAGGGGTTGTAAAGGGAGAGGAGGGCTGCAGAGAGGGGACCTTGTCAACACTCGCCCCCTCCCCGCACCCGAGGGCAGCAGAAGCGGAGCATCAGCCCCGCACCGGCCCGCAGCATGACGTAAGGGCCGGCAGCAGCCCGGCATCCGGGGTGTCTCACGGGGAAAGCGGCCGCGCACCACCCCGCGCACCGCTCCGCGGCCACCGCCGGCTGCTCCCGGCTCGCTGGGAAGCACGGCCACCGCCGCGAAACTTATCCTGAAGTTTTGGGGGCGGCGGGGAAAGAGGATGGCGGGGCAGCGCGCCGCCGAGCTGTCACCGGGGCACGCGGAGGCTGGAGCCGTCCAGCCCGCCGTGGGCGCCTGGACCGCGCGTTCCCTCCGCCGGGAGCTGCTCACCCGCTCGCTCCGCTCGGGGAAGCACCACCGGGGTGCTGCTTGCGCTCCGCGGCAGCCGCCCGATCTCATCCCATCCCATCCCATCCCGTCCCGGGAAGCAGCGCGCAGACTTCCCAAACTCCCTGAAGTGCGGGACGGGGAGTCCGGCTTCCCCGCGTCTCGGCGACCGTGCGCTCCCGCCCGCCGCCGCTCTGCCCTGCCCTACCCTCCGCGGGACGCGGGGTCGCTCAC